>BPVZ01000009.1:4177694-4200811 GCA_020521535.1 Rubroshorea leprosula
GGTTAAACATTGGTTATTGCTGATGCCTGCCAGTGGGAGTTTGTTAAACACTGGTACTTCTGTAACCTTGCCAATGGGGTTAAACATTGGTTATTACTGATGCTTGCCAGTGGGACTTTGTTAAACACTGGCCATGACTTATAGATGAGACTACTGAACTGAATCTGATTCTGCATTAACGGTTTTGTCATTAAACGCTTTGCTATTGAACTGAATTTGATTATGCATTAACTGTTTATCAAGCATGCTAAAATTTTACCTAAGGGCTATCCATACTTACTGAGTTATCTCATAGTTTTCCTTGTCCACCATTTCAGGAAGCGAAACCGAGGATGGGGAAACCAAGGGGAATGATGAGGTAGAAGGCTAGCCATTCTAATTGGATATAAGTTTTAGATTTTATTCTTGAGATTTTGTGATTTAAATAAGATCCGAGCCTTGTGCACTTGTTGGACCCATCTAATGAGTACACGGCATCTGCCACGTCCTCGGATTTGGGTTCTAGGGCGTGACAATGGATTTGACAACTATATTCACCAAATTGTGTAGTCACCTCATTGCTTCTGAGTGGGGAAACCAACGTGAGGGGAAGGCTATCCAGAATGGGCAACCTAACTCTTAGATTTCTAGGTTAAATTTATACATTTTACAAACCACTCCTCAAACCTTACAATTATTAAAAAATAAGTCCTCATATTTCTACCTTATTACATTCATGTCCTTAAGGGATTAAATTGAATCAAATTAAAAAAAAATTTCTGGATATTACATTCTTCGCCCCTTAAAAGAGTTTAGTCCCTCAACTCATACCTTGTTCATTGAAAAGTTGCGGATACTTTTTCCTAGCATCTTCCTCCAAATTCCATGTTGCCTCGCACTCTGTATGATTACTCCATTGAATCTTAACATAAGGTATAACACATCTCCTCAACACTTACTCCTTTTGGTCAATAATATGAATTAGTTGTTCTTTATAAGAGAGATCCTCCATCAATTGAATTGGAACATGTTTAATCACATGATTAGGATCTAGAACATACTTCCTTAGCATGGACACATGAAAAACATTTTGTACCTTTGATAAATTTGGTGGCAATGCCAACTTAAAAGCCACTTCTCTAACCCTTTCTAGAATCTCAAAGGGACCAATAAAGTGAGGGCTAAGCTTCCCTCAAATTTCAAACCTCACAACACGTTTGGTGGGTGACATCTTCAAGATACCTTCTCTCCCACATCAAATTCCAAATCACGTCTCTAATTATGTACATAACTCTTATACTTGCTTTGTGCACTATGAATGTGCTCTTATATAAGATGAACTTTTTTTGTAGCTTGCTAAATCAACTCTAGGCCTAACAAACTCCTTTCCTTAACATCTATCCAACATATTGGAGACCTACATCTCTTCCCATACAAAGTCTCGTATAGAATCGTCTTTATACTTGCATGGTAATTGTTATTATAAGCAAATTCTAGAAGAAGTAAATGATGATCCCAAGAATCTTTCATACCAATTACACATGCTCTCAACTTGTCCTCCAAAGTCTAAATGTTTCTTTCAGATTGTCTATTTGTCTATGGATGATAAGTAGTGCTAAAATTAATAGTTCCCAAAGCATTGTGTACACTACCCTAGAAATGAGAAACAAAATGGGAATCTCTATCTGAAATAATAGATATCGGTATGCCATGCAACCTTACAATCTCCTTCAGGTATAACTTTGCAAACCCCTCTAATTGCATTCTTATTCCGTAGGGAAGAAAGTGGGCAAACTTAGTTAATCTATCAATAATAACCCAAATAGAATCATTTCCATTTTTAGTTGTAGGCAAACCAGTGACAAAACCCATGGCTATATGTTCCCACTTCCACTCTGGGATAGGAAGTTGCTGTAACTTGCCTGTTGGTCTTTGATGTTCAACCTTAACCTGTTGGCATGTCAAACATTGAGCCATAAAATCAACAATCTCCCTATTCATGTTATTCAACCAAAAGGTATCTCGCAAATCCTTGTACATTTTAATACTTCTAAGGTGAACCATATTCCAATATTGTAAGCTTCTTTCATAATTACCTCTTTTAGGTCTGAATCATTAGGAAAACAAATTCGATTACCATGCCTAATAGAACCATCTTCATGAATCCTAAAAGATTCCAGTTTGGGATCATTGGACTCCACCTTTTGTCTCATCTTTTGCAAAAATAGATCATCTAACTAGGTAGTTTTTATCCTCTCAATAAAGGTTAGTTGGACTTACAAACTAGCCAAAAGTGCATCTAAGTCATGCCTATGTACTCTAACATCCATCTTCATCAAATCCTCCAAAATATACGTTTGAGAAGTAATTAAAATAGTTAGATTACCATGGTTCTTCCTACTCAATGCATTAGCTACAACATTAACTTTCTAAAGATGGTAATTGATTATTAAATCATAATCCTTTACTAACTCTAGCCATCTCCTTTGTCTCATAGTCAACTCTTTTTGTGTGAAAATATATTTTAAAATTTTATGATCATTAAATATCTTGCATCGTTCACCATATAATTAATGTCTCCAAATCTTAAGACCAAAAACAACTGCTACCAATACTACATCATGAGTCGAATAATTTCTCTCATATGGTTTCAACTATCTTGAGGCATGAGCCACCACCTTACCATGTTGCATCAAAACACAACCCAGTCCTTTCATTAAAGCATCACTAAAAACTGTAAAACCACCACTGTCATCAACAATGGTCAGAATAGGTGCTGAGACCAATATACTCTTCAACTCTTGATAACTTTATTCACATTTATTGGTCCACTCAAACCTCACATCATTTTGGGTTAACCGAGTTAATGGAGCTATAACATAAGAAAATCCCTCCACAAATCTTCTATAATACCTAGCTAAGCCTAAAAAGCTTTGAACTTCAGTCACATTAGTAGGTCTACTCCATTCTACCACTACCTTAACCTTTTATGGATCTACTAAAATTCCATCCTTAGACACCATGTGTCCTAAGAATGCAACACTTTAACCAGAACTCACATTTCTTAAGTTTTGCATAGAACTTCTTATCACTCAAAACTTGTAAAACTAGCTATAAATTTTCTTCATGTTCTACTATACTTTGAGAGTACACCAAAATATCATCAATGAACACCACAATAAATTTTTCTAAGTAGGGTTTGAACACCCTATTCATTAAATCAATGAATATTGTATGAGCATTAGTTAACCTAAATGGTATCACAAGAAACTCATAATGCCCATAATGGGTTCTGAAGGTTAATTTAAGAATATCCTTTTCTTTAATCTTCAATTGATGGTATCAGATCTCAAGTCAACCTTAGAGAAAACTTGAGCTCCCGCTAGCTTATCAAAAAGATCATCAATTCTATGGAAAGGATACTTGTTACGCACTGTCACCTTGTTTAACTCTTTATAGTCAATACAAAGTCTCATGGTTCCATCTTTTTTCTTTAAAAATAACATAGGAGCACCTATGTAACACCCCCATATACTTTAGTGAATAGATTAGAAATTAGAGTTCTTTAATTCGAAGTTGTAGGGATTAAATTGATTAGATTTAAAGTATGTGAACTTTATGTGAAATCTTGAAATACTTAGATACTATCTAACTAGCTTAGCCAAATTAGAGACATGTGGCAACATGATCACCAAGTCACCCATGGCTTCCTCCAAAAGATTTTAGAAAAAAAAAAAAAATCCCTTTTTGACTTAAACTCCTAAATACCTATTTTCTTTTCACACTTTTGAGCTTCCACCAAGAGAGGAGATTTTGTAGAGTGTAGCTTGGAGCGGACTATCTAGTGACCTTCTTCTTCAACTTTTGCTATTAACTTCTATTGTTTTCTTCAATTTGGTGCTTTAATTTCCATAGGTAAATATGAGTTTTAGCTATAGATTTTTGTAGATTATAGATTTACTATAATATACTAAAAATTAGTTTAAATTAGTAAGATTTGACTCTAAATCCTTAGTTTAAGAGACTTTTTGGTCATTAATTTTTTTTTAGAAATATATGATATTTGTGGGGCTTGTACAGGAGAAAATCCATAGTGAGTTTTATTTTTCATACTTGAATTTAGTGTAAATTCTATTGCTAAATACTATTGTTGTCGCTTTGTGTCCCTTACCTATTTTATGCGATGATCTCTTGGGTATTTGCATGATTAAATAAGAGTTTATATTGTTAATTAGACTTTGTTTGGACTATGCATGAATCTAGAAGGGACTTGGTTTTTCTCAATTAACTATTCATGCACTAAATTTTAATTATTTTGAGTAGGAAATCTTATGGAATATGTGAGTTATGCATGTGGATATTAATGTGAATCTTTTTAGAATGCCACGGACTAAGTAAAATATTAAATGAAATAATATTATTAAATTATTTCGAATGTGTTGTAAATTTGTTTGACAAATGTATGTGTTTTTATGGCTATGGACTAATCAGACCTAAGCTTAAAGCTTGAGGTATTTAGTGGAACCTCTGGGGTATTTGGTGGACCCTCTGAGATATTTAGTGGACCTTTGAGTAATAGGGTGAGTACTATGATTAGCTCTGGTACAAGTGTTGCTAGCACATATATGTGGACTCCATAGTATTGCGTGATTTTTGTTTATGCATTTTGCTTGTGACATTTCATTTATGAGCATATGATTTTATGATTTGAATTCGAACTAAATGTCACTAGCTATTTCTTAATAGGTTCAGTTGTCTAAGAACCATTCTATGATATTGAATTATTATTTAAATACTAAGATTTATAATATTATGTGGTTTGGTTTAATTATCTATTATACTCTCCATGTGTGTAGGTCTAAGGGTCTTAGGACCCAAGTTTGTAGCTTTAACTTGATACTTATTAGGCTTTTAGCTCATGATATTTCCCCCCATTTCAAATTAGTAGATTAGAGGAATAGTCACCAGCTTGAGGGCTTTCAATATAGGTTACATATGCTCGTTGTATGTAGAAGCTAGGACCTTAGTGCTTTTGTTGTGAAGGCAAATAATGTGTTACCAAAACGATGATTCTATTTTATTATTTTGGGAAGTTTTTGAAAAGCATTTGCTCTCATTTATTTTTTTTTATGTGAATTGTTTTTATGTATTTAATTTATAAATTAATGAAAATGGGTTCAGCTTATGTCTTTTCATAGCTTTGAGCATTTTATATCTCTTTTTAAATTACATCTTGCTAATTGATTTTTCCTTTACAAGTATTTTCTGTTCATTATTCATAATTTTATATGATCAGCAAACAAGATTCTTTTATAAGGACATATTTTATATTTTAAAAGTGTTTTACTTCCACTGTATTGTTTTTCTAAAGGTGTTATTTCAAGACTTCCCAAAGACTAAGGGTACCTAAGGGAGGTGTGTTACATGTTTTGATATTAGAGCCAAAGTTTTGCTAATACATTGATTTGCCATGTGGGTTAGAGTCTTGTGTCATAGGATTAGATTTTGCCTAACTATTAGTTTTTGTACTCTTTGCTTGCATTAGTACTAGAGGAGAAAGATTAGTCAAGGAGGCAATACTTCTACTCCTATTACTACTAATGATGTGAATGCCATAATGGATGTAATGCAAAGGCCATTACTGATATGAGCTCTATTTTAAAGAAGTATCTTCTGCACCAGAACAATAATAATGCCCAACAAAATACTGGTGTTAATTAACAGCAAACAATGGACTCAAAGGAAGGGAATGAACAATTGACATTGGTGAAGCAATTTTAGAATATGAACCCACCTAATTTTAAAGGAGCTCTTGATCCCAATGTGGCTGAGTCTTGGGTTAAGAAATTAGAAAAGATGTTCAAGCGCCTAAAGTGTAAAGATGAGCAAAAAGTGGAGTTGGTAGTGTTCACATTAAAAGGTGAAGTTGATGATTGGTAGATAACTACTTAAGATGGGTTCACTAAGAGAGGGAAGGAGGTCACATAGGACAAGTTTGTTTAAGCCTTATATTGAAAATATTTTTTTGAAGCTATTTTGGAGAGAAAAGAATTAGAGTTCATGAATTTGAAGCAAAATGATATGACAGTTAATGAGTATCAGGCTAAGTTCAACTCTCTTATGAAGTTTGCTCCTCACATTGCAAATGATGAAGCTAAGAAGGTAAGGAAGTTTCAGAAAGGGCTGAAAGGTTCCATTAGGAACAAGGTGGTTCCTTAAAGATTGAAGACTTATAATGAGGTATTAACCATAGCTCAGATAATTGAGCAAGATATGGATGAGCAGAAGATGGAGACTTAGGATCAAAAGAGCAAGGCAAAGGCTACCAATAACCAATCTTTCAACAAAAAGTCTGATCAAAAAGGAAAAAGGAAGATTCTTGAAAGTAACAAACAGGGTTTTGATTCTTACAAGAGGTATGGTAAGAACCATGGAGGAAAGGAATGCAATTGGTAGACTGGAGCATGTTTCAAATGTGGGAAAAATAGTCTTTTGATCAAGGATTGCCCAGTTCTCAAGGTAGCAAATCAGCAGTCAAAGAAGCAAGATAACTATAGGCCAAGGGTTCAAGGAAGAGTGTTTGCTATCATGAAACAACAAGCTTGAAACACTCTTATTGTTATGAAAGGTAAAATACCTATCTCATTTGGGAATGCCTATGTGTTGATCAACTCTAGATCTACCTACTCATTTGTGTCCCCCAAGTATGTGCCATTTTTGCATGTGGAGCTTGAGACCCTTAACTATGTGCTTGTGGTGAATACTCCTTCTAAGGAAGTTTTAACATCATGCGCCATATGTCAATCTTGTAGAGTTATGATAGAAGGTAAAGTCTTGCTTGCCAATCTAATTTTGCTAAGTATAGTGGAATTTGATGTCAGACTTGCTATGGACTGGTTATCTACCCATTATGTTATGGTTGATTGTTATGAGAAGGTGGTTACCTTTTCTACTCCTAATCAGCTGGTGATTCAATTTGAAGAAGAAAAAGTTGGATCATTTCCATCACTTGTTTCTTGCATGTAAGCTAATAAAATGTTGCTACATGAATGTTATAGATATATGACATATGTTTTTGAGTCTAAAGATAAGCAAGTGTTTGTGGAAGGAATTCAAGTAGTGAAAGATTTTCTTGATGTTTTTCTTAAGAAGTTGCCTAGTTTATCTCCAGATAAGGAGATTGAATTTACTATAAACTTTGTGCCTGGTTCTTCACCAATATCTCAACAATCTTATAGAATGGCTTTAGTAGAATTAATTGAGTTGAAGACGCAGTTACAAGAGCTTCTTGATAAGGGGTTTATCAAACTTAATACTTCCCCTTGGGGTGCTCTGATTCTTTTTGTAAAGAAGAAATATGCTCACTTAGATTTTGCATTGACTATAAATAGTTGAATCAAGTCACCATTAAAAAAAAGTATCCATTGCCAAGAATTGATGATTTGTTTGATAATTACAAGGGGCTTGTGTCTTTTTCAAAATTGATCTTAGATCGGGTTACTACCGACTAAAGATTAAACCTGAGGATGTGCTGAAGATTGCTTTTAGAAGTAGATATGGACACTACAAGTTCGTGGTGATGCTGTTTGGTTTTACCAATGCCCCTGCAGCTTTCATAGATCTTATGAATAAGATCTTTTAATTGTACCTAGATAGGTTTGTCATTGTCTTTATTGATGATATTTTTTTTTTCTCTCTTGATGAAGAGAGCCACATGGAGCATCTTGCCAATGTATTGTAGATGTTAACATGCCAAAATGGATAGAGTTGCCATCTATCCAAATGCGGTGGGACAAATCACTAAAGTCTACGTAAAAATTGTCTAGGATTGGAGGGTCAGTTAAACATGGGAAAGCTGTTAGGCACCCCACAAGTTTCATATAATATGGTTACCAAATACTTTATATTTGGGAACTTTTCAATTTTTATCAAAAATAATAATTACCAAAAAAAAAAAAAAACTTCCATAAAAAACGAAAAACCCCGTCATTGTCTTTTTTTCATATCTATTTTTCTCTTTTTTTTTTCTCGTTTCTATTTTTCTTTTTTTCTTCGTTTTTGTTTTTTTTTTTTTTCTACACTTTCCTTGGTGCTCTTTTCGTTTCTATTTTTTCCTAATGCCTAAGCCCACTTCATGTTTCCTAAGAGGGTTTCTTTTTCCCAATTTTGCATATTATTTAAGGTCTCCTACATGTAACCATGAAATTTCATCCTATATTGTATGTTAAATCTTAGTCTTAACCATGAATTAATAGAACCACTTCAAACACATAAATCTTGATAACAAATTCCTATTATTATGGTCATAAGAAAATTCACAAAAAATTATAGACAAATCCAAACCAACAACTTAATGATTAATATATAACAAAAAAAAAACATAAAAGGGAAAAAAATTTATGAACATTGCACATATGAAGAAGATAGGAAAAATCAAACTTTATTTTCTTGAAGTTCTAGATACAAGCTTCTGTATTTCCCTTTCTTCTCCTTCAATGACTACCCACTTTTTCCCTTCAATTTCCTTCTCAATTTTCTGCACTTTTTTTTGAATTTTTGCTCTCTTTCTCTCTCTCGATCTCTCCAATTTTCCTTTTCTCCCTCAATTTTTTTTTTTTTGAATGCCCCTTATAAAGCCAAAGGCCCCTTTTTTATAGACAAAGTGAAAACCCAATCTTGATGTGCTTCTAATATCCAATCCAAATACCTAAGATAACAACCCAATCCTATTTGGAATGGGATTTCTTAGTTCTTTCCACATCTACCCCATTTCAAGTCTAGATTCATACCTTTTATACATTAAGACTCCTAGGTTGAATCAATTTCAAAATCTTCCTCTTCGATTCTTGATAAGGACTTCAAATCTAAAGATCTCTTCTTATGTGTTGTGATCTATCTAAACTTCGAGTGGATTTAGAGATAAATCAAGAAGAGTTTGTGAATTTTTGGAGATGGTTGGCAGCAAAGCAAGAAAAATTGGGATTTTTGGGAAGTTAGGGTTCGACGAAACCCTAGGCTTTATTTTTATTTCAACTTACAAGCAAAACGACATCTTTTTGCTAATTATTCCTCTCAGCCCTTCAGGCTTCACACTTTTTGCGAAATGGTCCATAAGCTTCTAATTTTTATTATTCAACCCTTGATAAAAATTGGGTTATGATAGTAGATTTTGAGAGAAAAGAAGATGTATGCCAAGTTTGAAAAATGTGAGTTTTGGTTGAATCAAATTAGTTTTTTAGGTCATATTGTTTCTAAAGATGGCATATCGGTTGATCCTAGTCAAGTGGGAGTAGTCATGAAGTGTGAAAGGATGACTAGTGCCATAGAAGTGTGGAGTTTTCATGGGCTAATAGGATATTATAAAAGATTTGTGGAGGGATATTCAAAGATTTCTAGCCTGTTAACACAACTTACTCATAAGAATCATAATTTTGAATGAATAGATAAATGAGCAAAGCTTTCAAGAGTTGAAGAACAGGTTTGTCATAGTGCCAATTCTTGTTACTCTTGACAGTGGAGGAAACTTTGTGGTATATACAATTGCTTCTTACAAAGGCTTGAGTTGTGTTCTTATGCAACATGGACGGGTGATAGCTTATGAGTCCAGACAACTCAAGACACATGTAATATCCCAAATTTTTTTATATTTTAGCATTTAGTTAGGGACTTAATTGTGAGAAAATAATATTGTTGAGCTTAATAGCAAAAATTTCTAAACTTGAGGGACTTAAAAGAGGAAAGAAATTAGGATAAGGATGGCTGAGTTTTTTCTTCTTTCTTTCTTCTTCCTTATCCGCGCATCCTGCTCTTCTTCTTCTCCCTTGTAGCTGGCAAAAAGCCCCAGCCACTAACTGCACCTCCCCTTTGAGAACCGGTAAGAAAAACTTGATTTTTTCCTTTTCTTTTCTTGTTAAAGAAAAAAATTAGGACTTAGAAATCTTTCCCCCCTGGCAAAAAAATTTCAGATTTGCTCTGTTTCTCCCCCTTTGTCTGTCCGCTATTCTATTGGGTGTGAATCATTCAGGATTTTCGATAAGAACCAGCTTCAAGTTCATCTCTTTAGCTTTAATTTGGCTTGGGTCACTCTAATCCCTTTTGTTTCTTGCAATTTTGTGGTAGTTTTCATGATTTCTTCTCTAGTCTCCGTTGGCCTCCATACCCGCCAGCTCCGATTTTGGTTGCTGGAAAAATTCTGGTATGTAATAGCTCCATCTAAGTCCCAAATTATCCATTAGTTGTTGAATTTAATCTAGTTAATTGCTGCCTGTGTTGCCTGAATTTTTGCAAAAATAAGGGGAGGAATTCCGGTAGCAATTAGGACAAATTTAAGCATTAATTCAAGTGGAATTTATGTGATTGAGTGTTAATTGACTGCTGTGAGATTTTAGAGAAAAATCCTGTGAAATTAGCTATTGTTTGGTCAATTTATGGAAGTTGCAGTTACTGTTCACGAGTACTGTTCACGCACTAATGGCAAATAATAGGAAGGTTTAAATGTTTAGTTTATACTGAGAATGATATTGAGATGTCTGGTCATATGGTTATTAATTCTGGAATATTTTGGTTAGGTTCTTGATTGTTCTGTCACCCTAGCACTTGGAGTGAATTTTCTATGTTATGTGACTGAGGTAAGTAAATTATGGTAACACCCTCTGATTTTAAAGCACATTTTAGCTTGTTTTTGAAGTGGTTGTGGGACTAAACCCGTTTTACACAAGTATGATCGATTTAAAATGAAATTATTATTCTTTTTATTGATTTGAGCATGCCTTCTTGAAGTTTATTTAACTGCCCTAATGATCTGGAAATTATTTGTAAATTATGATTTTCTTGTTAACTTCTGCCTGTTTTGTCTCCGATATGGTCATGTTATTCGTGTGCCCGCTAGTGGGAGATTTATAAATGCTAGCACATGTCGACCTGCCTTTCTGTGGAGCCGATTCCTCCTGCCAATGGGAGTTGTTAAACATTGGTATTTCTATAATCCTACTAGTGGGATTATACACTAGTAAATTGTGTGCCTGCCAGTGGGAGGTTTAGAACACTGGCCATGACTTATAGAGGAGACGTCTATTTCATTTCCGTACTCATATCTGTTTTTCGTGATTATACTTGTTAGCACGCTATAAGTTTAATTAAGGGCTATCCATATTTACTTAATGAGTTATCTCATAGTTTTTCCTTGTCCACCATTTCAGGAAGCAAAGTCAAGGATGGGGAAAAATGAGGGGAGTGACGAGTTAGAAGGCTAGCCATCTTGTAAATTGAACATAGATTTTAGATATAAATCATGATCTTATGAGCTAGACGTTATTTGGAGATTTTATGATATCAAAGCAAATTTTAAATTTTATCTTCAGATTTTGTGGTATCAGATTGTGGTATGATAAAGTTATGAGCCTTGTGCATTTATGGGACCTTCTCACAAGTGTACGGCGTCTGTTACGCCCTCAGATTTGGATTTCTTGGCATGTGACAAATTAAGTGGTATCAGAGCTTAGGTTTAATCAGATTGAGTGGTATCAGAGCTCAGGTTTAATCAAATTGAGTGGTATCAGAACTTAGGTTTAATCAGATTGAGTGGTATTAGAGCTTTGGTTTAATTAAATACCTAGGTTTAATTGAATACCTAGGATTTGTTTAGAACTTGGCTGGCCAATGGATTTTAGAATCGTGGTGAGATGAGTGATGGAGTTATATAAGGGACGATTCTGATTCATGTTGCCTGAATTTTCTAATCCATTTTGATGAGATGATAATCTGATTGTTCTTGTTTCCTGCCTTCATACCTTGTGTAGATTCATGAAATTAATCTTGTCCGCCATGTTCTTAAGACCTTGTTTTGAAACTTGGTCATTTTCTGATAGTCTGCACTTGTTTAGACTTGTTACTTGAATAAAATTTTTGTATGCTCTTTTGCCACAATTGTAAAATCTGGGGAGTTGCAGAGATCTTTTGTTATTGTTCCTGTTGGTCTCTACAGCATAGCTGGTTGAGAAATTTGTTCTGTTTGTCACATGACCAGTGGAAGATAGGCAAACCCTCTACTTTGTAAGAGATTCAAGGCTATTTTAGCAAATGTTGTGTGTTTTCTAGATGCGTTTTAAAAGCTGGATAACTTGGTAATTTCATTGCTCATTATCTTTCTGAAAGTCTTATAGTGAAATTTCACTTTTTCCATTTGGAGCTTCATGGTCTTTTCATGTGGCTCATTTTTCTATATTGGTTAATAAAAAACAATGATCAATTCAATTGAAATTGCTGTGTTTTTGTGAAGATTGGCAAGCTGTCATAAAGTTAAACTCTTTATTGTTGCTAATCTCTACATTCTTGATACCTGAAAATTGCTTGAAACTCTTGAAATCCATCTTGAATCATTCTTGAGATTGCTTTGTACTTGTTCTTGAAACTGAAATCCAAAGGAAATGGAGAATGATTATTGAAATCCTCATTATCTTAATACTTGTCTGAAATTAATTCTTGCATTGTTCTTGGAATCTTATCTTGAACCTTGCCTGGAGTAAAGTCATGTTAGCATCCTTTTCTTGAAAATCAATTGATATTTGGTTTTGGAATCTATTTTGAATTGTCCTTGAAAACCATTCTTGTCCTGACCCTTGCTCTTGCTCAAATTCTATATACTATTCTTGCTCAAATCTTGCATATTATGCTAGTTTTTGTTTTAGTATACCTGTTGATCTTCTTGATTTCTTATTTTGTTCATATGGACAGGAGGGGTGATGATTATTAAAAAATACCTATATGAGGTATCCTAATTCTTGTCTCTTGCAAGTGTTAAACTCTATATTCTTGATGTTTTAGCTTTGACTTGGCTCTAGGATGTCTAGGATGACTTGATTGTAAATTTGCTTAGCCTTTGCAGGCTACGAGGTGAAGGGGTAGTCTTTGAAGTACCTGATGCCTTAGAGTTTTGTTCCAAGAGAAATGGTTCTTTTATCTGGCTGCTTTGATTTTTGTTTGCTCTTTTAATTAGAAGACAGTAATCTTCTAAGTATCCTGATCCCCACTATTGATTATTCTGTTAATTAATTCGTGTTACTTGGGGTTCTAGATCTTGACATTCTGGTTATATTTGCTCTTGAATCTGTGTTCTGGTTGTCATTATTGAAATCTCTTTTGTGGGCCTAATCCTTGAATTCTATTGCTTGTTTCATGGTTAACTCTTGTCTCTCAATTTTGACTGCTTGGTTAAATTTGATCTTGATTCTTGGTGAATGCCGTTTTGTTGCTGAATATTTTGAGGGATTCTACCTTGCACTCTTATGTTCCAGTATCATTCCAATCATTCATATTTTCCACTGATTTCATTCTGATGCTATTTTGGAAATTTCACATGTCATTTGATGGGTCTAGCTTTTAACTCTTATTAATTGCTAAAATCTGTCTCTTGATTCCAGTTGTTTTGTTAAACATGATCTTACTTATTGGTTAACCTTGTTTGGTGGCAGAATGTATAAGGCATCCATGCACTCATTCATTCATTCATGATTCGTACATCCATTGGATGCTTATCCGTCTTTGATAGAGTTCAAAATTTTGTTGTACTCATCTTTAAATCCATGTCATTCCTTGCCAACTCATCTTTGTGTTGGGTTCATAGCGTAACCCCACAATTGTTCTTTTGTGGCCGGCCTTGGCAAGATTTATTTCTATTCCTTGTGCTTCCCATATCACCCCAGCCTCTAGTAGCTTGTTTCATGGTAAATCCTGTTGAGTAGTTAATGTTCTTCTTTTCTGATTAGTTGTGGTTTGATATCAAAATGGCACAGCGGAAGTATAATAGACAATGTTCTGTTCATAAAGAGTTGGTGAGGCATTTGTTTTGTCTTAGATTATGTGAAGCCATTCACCACTTGAAATGATCCTAGATTTGAGTTTTGGGGACAAAACTCCTTTTTAGGAGGGGTGAATGTAATATTCCAAATTTTTTGATATTTTAGCATTTAGTTAGGGACTTAATTGTGAGGAAATAATATTGTTGAGCTTAATGGAAAAAATTTCTAAACTTGAGGGACTTAAAAGTGGAAAGAAATTAAGATAGGAATGGTTGAGTTTTTTCTTCTTTCTTCTTTCTTCTTCCTTCTTCCTTATCCGCGCATCCTGCTCTTCTTCTTCTCCCTTACAGCCGACAAAGAGCCCCAGCCATTGACTGCACCTCCCCTTTTAGAACTGGTAAGAAAAACTTGATTTTTTCCCTTTCTTTTCTTGTTAAAGAGCAAAATTAGGACTTAGAAATCTTCCCCCCCTAGTAGAAAATTTTCAGATTTGCTCTGTTTCTCCCCCTTTGTTTGTACGCTGTTCTATTGGGTGTGAATCCTTCAAGATTTTTGATAAAAACCAACTTCAAGTTCATCTCTTTAGCTTTAATTTAGCTTGGGTCACTCTAATCCCTTTTGTTTCTTGCAATTTTGTGGTAGTTTTCATGATTTCTTCTCCAGTCTCCATCAGCCTCCATACCCGCCATCTCCGGTTTTGGCTGCTAGAAAGATTCTGGTATGTAATAGCTCCATCTAAGTTCCAAATTACCCATTAATTGTTGAATTTAGTCTAGTTAATTGCTGCTTGTGTTGCCTGAATTTTTGCAAAAATAGGGGGAGGAATTCTGGTAGCAATTAGGACAAATTTAAGCATTAATTCAAGTGGAATTTATGTGATTGAGTGTTAATTGACTACTATGAGATTTTAGAGAAAAATCTCGTGAAATTAGCTATTGTTTTATCAATTTTTAGAAGTTGCAATTATTGTTCACTACGTAATTATTGTTCACGAGACTGTTCACGCACTAATGGCAAATAATAGGAAGGTTTAAATGTTTAGTTTATACTGAGAATGGTATTGAGATGTTTGGTCATATGGTTATTAATTTTGGAATATTTTGGTTAGGTTCTTGATTGTTCTGTCACCCTAACACTTGGAGTGAATTTTCTATGTTATGTGATTGAGGTAAGTAAATTATGGTAACGCCCTCTGATTTTAAAGCATATTTTAGCTTGTTTTTGAAGTGGTGGCGGGACTAAACCTGTTTTACACAAGTATGATCGATTTGAAATAAAATTATTATTCTTTTTATTGATTTGAGCATGCCTTCTTAGAATTTACTTAACTGCCCTGATGATCTGGAAATTATTTGTAAATTATGATTTTCCTGTTAACTTCTGCCTATTTTGTCTCTGATATGGTCATGTTAGTCGTGTGCTCGCCAGTGGGAGGTATGCTAGCACATGTCGACCTGTATTTCTGTAGAGCTGGTTTCTCCTGCCAGTGGGAGTTGTTAAACACTGGTATTTCTATAATCTTGCTAGTGGGATTATACACTAGTAAATCGTGTGCCTGCTAGTGGGAGGTTTATAACACTGGCCATGACCTATAGAGGAGACGTCTATTTCATTTCCATACTCATATCTGTTTTTCGTGATTATACTTGTTGGCACGCTATAAGTTTAATTAAGGGCTATCCATATTTACTTACTGAGTTATCTCATAGTTTTTCCTTGTCCACCATTTCAGGAAGCAAAGTCAAAGACGAGGAAAAACGAGGGGAGTGACGAGTTAGAAGGCTAGCCATCTTGTAAATTGAACATAGATTTTAGATATAAATCATGATCTTGTAAGCTAGATGTTATTTGGAGATTTTATGATATCAAAGCAAATTTTAAAATTTTATCTTCAGATTTTGTGGTATCAAATTGTGGTATGATAAAGTTTCGAGCCTTATGCATTTGTGGGACCCTCTCACAAGTGTACGGCGTTTGTCGCGCCTCGAATTTGGGTTTTGGGGCATGATAACACGTGAAAAGAACTACCTTACACATGATCTAGAACTTGATGCTATAATTTTTGCACTTAAGTTGTGGAGGCACTATTTATATGGAGAAGAGTCTGAGGCACATACCGATCACTAAAGCTTAAAATATTTATTTTCACAAAAAGAGCTTAACTTAAGACAAAGAAGATGGGTGGAGTATTTGAATGACTATAAATGCAAAATTGTCTATTGACCTAGAAGGAGAAATGTGGTTGCAGATGCACTTATAGAAAATCAATTGATACCTTAGCAAGCTTAATGGTGATGGAGTGGAAACTCTTAAGAGAATTCAAAGATTTGAATGTCAGATTTTTGCCACCCAATTCTAATGTACTAATGTCTAGCTTGATGGTTCGGCCTACATTATTATCAAGGATTAGGGAAGCACAACAAAAAAATTCAAGATTGATGGAGTTGGTGAAAGACAATGAGAAGAGCTCTAAAATAAGTCTCATATTTTGGATGATGGAATTGTAAGACTTGGAGATAAAATTTGTGTTCCATATGATGAAGAGTTAAAGAAAAAATTACTCTAAAAGGCCCATAAGTCCAACTAGACTGTCCATCTTGGGTTACCAAGATGTATCATGTTTTGAAAAAAACATTTTGGTGGACAAGCATGAAGAAGGATAGGGTTAAATATATGTCCAAGTGTTTGACTTATCAATTGGTAAAAGTAGAGCACTAGAAGCTAAGAGGGCAACCTCAACCTTTACTTATACTAGAGTGGAAGTGGGAAGCCATTTCAATGGAAATTATTGTGGGATTGCCAAGGACAAGAAGTTAACTTGATTCAATTTGGGTGATTGTGGATAGATTGACAAAGTCAGCTCACATTTTGGCCATTAAACAAAAAGACCCACTGGACAAGTTGGCCAAGCTTTACATTTTGGAGATTATTAGACTCCATGGAGTTCCAATGAGCATTGTATCAGATAGAGATCTAAGGTTTACTACAAGATTTTGGAGATCTTTTCAAAAAGCCATGGGAACTCAATTGAAATTAAGCACAACATACCACCCATAAACTAATGGCAATCTGAAAGGACTATTTAAGTGCTTGAAGACATGTTGAGAGCTTGTGCATTAGATTTGCCTGAGAGTTGGGATGATCATCTTCTATTGGTAGAGTTTGCTTATGGTAATAGTTATCATTTTAGTATTAGAATGGCACCTTCTAAAGCTCTTTATGGCAAGAGATGTAGGACTCTAATTTGTTGCGCATAAGTTGGTTATGGACGACTAATGGGGCCTGATTTTGTATAACAAACAATAGAAAAAGTGAAATTGATTTAGCAAAGGCTTAAAGTGACTCAGGATAGATAAAAAAGCTATGTAGATAATAGAAGGAGGCCTCTGGAATTTGAAGCTGGAGATCATGTATTTTTTAGGGTGTCACCAACCAAGGGAGTGTACAGATTTGGTTTGAAAGGAAAACTCAATCCAAGATATATCAATCCATTTGAGATTCTTGAAAGAATGGGTGAAGTGGCTTATAGAATTGCATTGCCTTTAGAGTTGTCAAATGTGCATAATGTGTTTCATGTGTCAGTTTTGAGGAAGTATGAGCCAGATCCTTCACATGTCATTAATTATGAGCCATTAGAGTTGAAGGAGGATTTGAGTTACATTGAGCAACCAGTGTAGATCTTGGACAGAAAAGAAACAGTTTTGAGGAACAAGATCGTGCCCTTGGTGAAAGTGTTGTGACAACATCATAACAAGAGCGAAGCTACATGGGAGCTTGAAACTCAGATGAAGGAGCAATATCCACATCTATTTTGGTAAGCTTAATGATTTAGTGGACCAAATCCTTTTAAGGTAGGGAGGGTGTAATTCAATCTAAAACTTTTTGCTGCATCAAAGGAAACTCTACTTGTGCTAAGTTCAATTTCGTGGACTGGTGTCAATTTCCACTCCACTGTGCAGCTGATTTTTAATTCCTTTCTGAACTTTTGATGTAATGCATGGGTGAGTACCCCTTGTACTCTATTTATTAATAACACTTTTGATTCATAAAAAAAAAAAAAAAAGAAAAAAGGTAGGGAATGTGTAACACCCCATATACTTTAGTGAATAGATTAGAAATTAGAGTTCTTTATTTTAAAGTTTTAGGGATTAAATTAATTAGATTTAGAGTATGTGAACTTTATGTGAAATCTTGAAATAGTTACAAACTATCTAACTATATTAGCCAAATTAGAGACATGTAGCAACTTGACAACCAAGTCACCCGTGACTTCCTTTGGAAGATTTTAGAAAAAAAAAAAAAAATCCCTTTTTGACTTAAACTCCCAAATACCCATTTTCTCTTTACTCTTTTGAGCTTCCACCAAGAGAAGAGATTTTTGTAGAGTGCAACGTGGAGCGGACTATCTAGTGACCTTTTTCTTCAACTTTTGCTATTAACTTCTATTGTTTTCTTTAGTTTTATGCTTCAATTTCCATAAGTAAGTATGAGTTTTAGCCATAAATTTGGGTAAGAGTTTTTGGTAGATTATATATTTACTAAAATATACTAAAAATTAGTTTAAATGAGTGAGATTTGACCCTAAATCCTTAGTTTAAGAGACTTTTTGTGAATTGAAATTTTGTTAGAAATATATGATATTTTTGGGGCTTGTACAAGATAGAATCCATAATGAGTTTTATTTTTCATACTTGAATTTAGTGTAAATTCGATTGTTAAATATTGTTGTTGTCGCTTTGTATCCCTTGCCTATTTTATATGATGATCTCTTGGGTATTTGCATGATTAAATAAGAATCTATATAGTTAATTAGGCTTTACTTGGACTATGTGTGAATTTGGAAGGGAATTGGTTTTTCTCAATTAACTGTTCATGTACTAAACTCTAATTATTTTGAGTAGGAAATCTTGTGGAATATGTGAGTTATGCATGTGGATATTAATGTGAATCTTTTTAGAATGCCACTGACTAAGTAAAATATTAAATGAAATAATATTCTTATATTATTTTGAATGTGCTTTGAATTTGTTTGACATAGGTATGTGTTTGTGGCTATGGAGTAAGTGGACCTAAGCTTAAAACTTGGGGTATTCAATGGATCCTTCGAGGTATTTAGTGGACCTTTATGTAGTAGGGTGAGTGTCATGATTAGCTTCGGTGCAAGTGTTGCTAGCACATATCAGTGGACTCCATAACATTGTATGATTTTTGTTTACGCATTTTGCTTATAACATTTCATTTGTAAGCATTATGATTTTATGACTTGAATTTGAATTAAATGTCACTAGTTATTTCTTGACAGGTTCAGTTTTCTGAGAACTATTTTATGATATGGAATTATTATTTAAATACTAAGATTTATAATATTACGTGACTTGGTTTAATTGTCTATTATACTCTCAATATATGTAGGTCTAATGGTTTTAGGACCCAAGTTTGTAGCTTTAACTTAATACTTACTAAATTTTTAGCTCATGATATTTTCCCCCATTTTAGATCAATAGATTGGAATAGCAGTCACCAGCTTGAGAGCTGTCGGTATAGGTCTCATATGCTTGTTATACATAGAAGTTAGGATCATAGTGATTTTGATGTGAAGGCAAATCGATGTGAAGGCAGATCAATGTGAAGGCAGATCAATGTGTTACTAAAATGATGATTCTGTTTTATTATTTTGTGAAGTTTTTGAAAAGCATTTGTTCTCAATTTTTTTTTGTGTAATTTACTTTTATGTATTTAATTTATAAATTAATGAAAATTGAGTTCAGCTTATGTCATTTCAAAGCTTTAAGCATTTTATATCTTTCTTTAAATTACATCTTGCTAAATTGATTTTCCATTTACAAGTATTTTCCTTTCATTATTCATAATTTTATATGATCAACAAACAGGATTCTTTTACGAGGACATACTTTATATTTTAGAAGTGTTTTACTTTTGCTACATTATTTTTCTAAAGTTGTTATTTCATGACTCCCCCAAGACTGGGGGTACCTAAGGTAACACACTTAGCCTTATAAACCCTTTATCTAATAATTCTTGCAACTGTTCCTTAAGCTCTTTGAGTTCTATAGGGGCCATCCTATATGGAGCCTTAGAGATTGGAGCTGTTCTCGAAGCCAAATCATTAGAAAATTCCACTTCCCTATTAAATGGTAATCCAAGCAAATCATTTGGAAATACATCAGGAAAGTCTCATACCACATTAATGTCCTTAAGTTGCAATGTGTCAGATTCCTTATCAACAACAGTGGCCAAGTAACCCTCACAACCTTAACAATCGATGAGCTTTTAATGTAGATACAATCATTGGTGGTGAGTTTTTAGTGCTACCTATAAAACCAAATTCCTACTATCCAAGAATTCAAAATTCTACCCTCTTGCCATGACAATCCAAGTTAGCACAATATTGAGCAAGCTAGTCCATTCTCAAAATTATATTAAAATCGTAAATATCAATGACTAAATTTGCTGGAAGTTGTCTCCCCTCAACATGCAGTAAACAAGACTTGCAATTTTGATTAGTAACTAACTTTCCCCTAGTAGGGGTGTCAACACACAACTCATATTCTAAATAATCAATAGGTACACCAAGTTTTGGTGCAAATCTAAGTAGACACAAATGAATAAGAAGCACCAATATCAAATAAGGTATGTGCATATGATGAAGAAACTAAAAGTGTACCTATCATTACATTATCAAATGCTCGTACCTCCTATTGAGTCAAAGCAAAGATATGGCCCTAAATTGGAGGTTTCTGACTTACTCCTTTACTTAGACCTGTGGTAAATGCTCTCTTACTAGCAACTAGCTAATTAGGTTGAACACGTTAAGCAACGTAGGTATTCTATCTACCTTGAGGACAATTAATGGCCTTATGTCCCTTCTGCCCACATTTGAAACATGAGCTTGGTGGATACCTTGCATGAATACAATTGGCTGCACGATGCCCAGCTTGACCGCACTTAAAGCACAAACCTAATAGCCATATACAATCTTTGGGTTCATATGGCCCTTGACATCTCCAACGTTGAACATTTCTCCATTGTTACATTCTATTCCCAAAAAATCTTATGTTTTGTCCTTTGCTCTGTATAAAGCCTTGATTGGTGGAATCTTTCCCACTTGAAGCACACATCCACTTTTGGTTTTTAGTGCCAACACTACTCTCCTCTACTACTTTAACCACTTTCTGACCTTGCTCTATCACTTTGGCTTTGTTAACCATTGTAGAATGTGTACTGACTTCAAATTTTTGAACCTAAGACAAAATTTTTAGGTTAAGCCCATAGAGAAATTTTAGTTTCCTTGATTCCTCATCTGTTTGAGTAGCCAAAGGAGCAAACTTGAGAAGTCGATTAAATTCCTTCTCATATTCTTTCACAGACTTGTCACCTTGGACAAGGGTATGGAATTTCTAGTGCATCTCATGTCTATCACTTTTAGGCATATACTCCTTAAGAAATGCTTCTATGAAGGTACTCCAATCAATTGAGGAAGTATGCTTGTTTTCTTCTACTGCCAACCAATTATTTGCATCACTCTTCAACAAATATGTAGCGTATGGCGACTTATTCTCCTCAGTGACATTCTGCCCACGAAAAGACATCTCCATTTCCTTGATCCAATTTTCTCCCTCCAAGGGATCTTTTGAATGTCCATGGAAAGGCTTGCAAGCTTGACAAACTCGCTAGGCCTCATTTTTGGACAAGTTGCAATGTTGTACCCTTTTCTTGCTGCTTTACAATCAACTTTGCTTGTTGCTCTGCCAAGGACTTAACCAACTCTTACTGTTCAGCTAGTCTTTACCATAGTCTACATAATCTCCATGAAGTTTAGTTGATCTTATTGTCTCAACTGCTAACTCTATCCAACATTAGTATTATGTTGATCATAACTCCTTGCAAAAGAGTTCAATGACTCATTCTAAACATCATCCACCTTAACCTCATCTCGATTGACAAGCTCACTCCTAGCAACTAACGGAACTCTACCACCAGCACGCCAATTTGAGGGTGGTCTACCCCTACCCCTAGTTCCATAATTTCCCCTAGTTAGAGCCTTTCACCAAGTCAACTTGTAAATTAGACAACGAAAGTTTAATCCATGAAGCAATATTATTCAATATTGTTTAAATAATAACATATGCAAAATGACCCATTTCTATACCTACCCCACTCTCACAAACCACGTTACTAGGATAAGAAACATAAACCTAGCCCTAGGATCTTGCTTTAATACCACAAAAATTATCACGCCTCAACCTCGGGGTCAAGATATAACAATGCCACATGCCTTTAGGAGTGACCCAAAAAGCATGTAATGCTAAGGTTGTCTTCTACCACACAGCTTTATATAAAATTATTCTTTACTTTAAAAAAGAAAATTTACCAACAATTATCCACCATCTAAAACCAAATTTAAGTCAAGACCTCAAGTTTATGTAGCACTAAAATAAAATATCTTTGTTTCAGTTATCCATGACTTGCTAAACATAAGAGAAAAGAAGTAAATAAATTTAATTCTAAGGCAACTCTCTATTTCGCATGCATCTTTGATGCTCCATAATTAGTATATAAAAAACATTAAATAAAACAATGTGAGCTCTACATGCCCAATAAGTAACGTACCCAGCCAGTAAGATCAAGTATTAATATCTTTATTAAAAAGTGATAATAAATAATAATAAAATTATTCTAAACGAAATAGGTAATAAGATACTCATCCACAAAATAACTTTTCAATCCCTCATGGCTGTAGCACAAGAATATCAATCAAATGGTAATCCCAATATGGTTTGCCATTCAATAATCTAATATGATGAATAAAATGAACCATTTGATAGTGTAGCACAGTTTACCATTCAATTGTCTAGCACAATTTACCATTCGATAATCTATTATGATACGATAATCTAAAATGAAACCCAAGTCAAAGATTTGTCATTGGTTTAACATGCAAGGCAGGGTTGTCCAGTCACTCCATGCAAAACAAGTTACCCTAATATTAAATCAAATTTCAATTCCAAAGCCTCCATGTCACAAAGTTGTCAAATTTCCTTTTCTCAACATTTAGGGCCTGTTTGGTACAATGGTTAAAATTCAACGGATAGCAGATAGCAGGTAACGGATAGCGGATAACGGATAGCGATAGCGAGTAACGGGTGGCGGTTAGCAGATAGCGGATAGCGGAAAGTGAGTAGCGGATGGTAAATAGTGGATTCGATAAATATAACTGTTTGACTATACAATAGTTAGCAGTTGTTATTTAACATTAAATGACTAATAAGGACATGTTTAAAAACAAATAAGTATATTTTTTAAAATATTTTTATTTTTTAT
>BPVZ01000009.1:4200911-4225465 GCA_020521535.1 Rubroshorea leprosula
ATAATATATTTTTTAATTATAAATTAATGTACAAAAAAAATATTATAATCACTTAATATTATTAAAGGTAAAAAAACAAAATTGAAATTTATTAGATAATTATTAATTAAAAAATGTGACCACAAATTAAAAAATTAAAATGGATAAATTTGTAAGTAAAATTAAAAAAATTTTAATCCATTAGTGGTTTGGTACAAAAAGCTACAT
The DNA here is from genome assembly GCA_020521535.1 of Rubroshorea leprosula. Classification (NCBI taxonomy): domain Eukaryota; kingdom Viridiplantae; phylum Streptophyta; class Magnoliopsida; order Malvales; family Dipterocarpaceae; genus Rubroshorea; species Rubroshorea leprosula. Next base: position 4,201,119 of record BPVZ01000009.1, read on the forward strand.
AAACTAGTTTTTTCAATCCGCTAGTAGTTTGAACTCTAACCGTTATCTGCTAGTCTCAAATCGCTAAATAAAAATTTTACCAAACACTTTATTTATAGTGGTTTCGAAATATGTAAATTTACCAAACATCTATATTTAGCGGTTTAGGTAAAATCGCTAACCACTACCCAAAAACCGCTATACCAAACGGGGCCTTAATAACCTACATGTTGGATCCACATAAATTTTAAAAATAAATGCATTCTAAAAGAAATACCATAAGGAAAATAATTAAGCATATTTTTCATTTTTAAATAGATTTATTTGACAATAACTAGTGAAAGAACAATTTATTTTTCAAACATTCCTAAAAAGGATAATGCCACTTACCTTAGTTATTCACCAAGCACAAGCCAAATGTAAAGTCAAGAATTACTCAAACCCTTGAATGGATTTGGCAACTATATTCACCAAATTGTGCAGTTACCTTGCTACTTCTAAGTGGGGAAGCTGACGTGAGGGGAAGGCTTTCCAGAATGGGCAACCTAACTCTTAGATTTTTAGGTTAAATTTATACATTTTATAAGCCACTCCTCTAACCTTACAATTATTAACACATAAGTCCTCATATTTTTACCTTATTGCATACATGTCCTTAAGGAATTAAATTGAATCAAATTAAAAAAAAATTCTGGATATTATAGCTATGATTAGAGTTTAGAAAGGTTTAGGTTAGAGATTAAGAGGTCATCTCATCCTCTTGGCAACTTTTACCCACTAACTCAATAAGATTTGTAAAGAAAATAATCACCCTTAATGACAATGAGAGAAGATAAGGGAGAAGACCTACCTCAATGCCTCCAACTACTCTTTGTCCATCTTGCCTTCTCAGCTAGTCTCTTTTTTCTTTTCTCCCCATAGTTCCCCTTTCTTGTTTCACTTTCCTTTAAGGCTACTTTTTCCCATCCCTTGAAAACTTGATCAATCTTGTTAATTAGCACAAATAGTCTAAGAATTGGATAGTTTTGAAATTTTGCATTGAATATAGATAAACAAGTAGAAATAGCACTAGTGCATATTTGAAAATGTACAGCATATTAGCTAAGTTTTGAAAGTGAAAGAATGAATGGTCTATCAATAGTGCAAGAGTTTTATTCTTTTGTGTGAAATGCCACTAAAATTAATAAGATATTGTTTACAGTCATTTTTAGATGTTCAATAACTTTATATTTTCATATGATTTTTACTTGATTTTTAGTTATACATTTTAATTAATCCACTTTCATTAACATTAATCCTTGGTCAAACATTTGACCTGATTGTAAATGTCAATTAAATATTTTCAAATTTTTCATTTTTTGTAATTTATTCCAAATTCTTTCATTTTTTTTTTTAATTTCAACAAAACTTGTCGAAACTTTTCAAATAAACCCTTCATGTTTGCAAAAGTTCAATTTAACCTAAAACATTGCCAATTTTGTCAACTTACTTCCTAAAATTTGAATTCCTTTCAATTGATTGCTAATTAGGAAAGAGCTCCAATTAGATCAAAAACCATTTTCATTTGACCCTCGGTCAAACATTTGACTGGCTCAAGATTATTAAAACTAAAAAAATCTTTTTTGTAATTCGATACATGATCTTCTAATTTAGCCAAAGCTTGGCAAATCTTTTCAAAATAAGTCTCGCGTTTTACAAAAATCCAATTTTACCCAAATCCTTTCCTATTTTGTCAATTTACTCCTTAAAGGTTCAATTCAATCAAATTATTCTCTCAATTTTCAAATAATTTCAATTGAGTCCAAAAGTTTACAGACGTTTTCATTTCACCTATCATTTTTCAAATTGAGTTAATTGAACTGTAAAATAATATAAGTTGACTAAAAACCCCCAACTTTAAAGTATGCAACCATAGTTTCTATAGAGAATTGTGAAGTGTGTGTATACATCTCCTTTCTCCTAATTGTAGTTTTTCTTTGTGATTTTTACACTTTTGACTTCACTTGCTACCCATCACCCTTAGATTCTTCAATAGCAACCGACCAGCATGGTAGGAAAAAAGCACAAGGTCCATATAGATGGAAATAACCAAATAAACCCAAAATAGAGAGGTATGAAGAAAGTACACATAAGTTGCAATAAACCAAGTCATTGGCACAAACTCTAAATATTAACTATGATGCCAAAATCAAAGAGCTCAACTTTAGCTAGTGAGATGATGAAGAATTAGCTTCATTATCAAGATGGAAACAACCTAGATCACTAGCTAAGGCCCCTAAATAATTGCTCAGTGATAGAGGATGTAAGGGTGCAAAGACACTTAAGAGGTTTGTCGAAAAGTAGCCACCCTAAAAAAAGTGTCTAACAATTCACTAATTGAGTATGCTTGTGCCATAGATGAATGAGGCTAAGCAATTTGCCAAAGTTGTGGGATATAAAAATGCATGATAAGGGAGAGTTTTGCCTTAAAGTGAAGCACCCACACCAGAAAAGGTAGATGAAGTAGAAGCATGAATGTTAGCCTAAGTAACACAAACATTGATGAGAATCCAATGCCTTGAAAATGAGGAAGGCTTTCATTAAGGACAAAGATGGAATTTTAAGCATTAGTCATTATGTTTTGAGGTATTTAATAAAATTTTTCAATAATTGTGCAAGTTCAGATTTGAACAATTAAATAAAAATGAAAGAAGTACAAAATTACCTAAATCCAATATAGTACCCATTAACTTATTTATACACAAATCATAATTTAAGGATACCTTTATTTCGACTTTCTTGTTTTTGTTTTTATTTATTACTTTTGGCAACAAATACTATATATGGCAATTTGTTACATAAATGTTATATTGCTAAATTACAATATATGGTATTGATTTTCAAAAATAGAGCAAATCAAATAAAAACTAAGGGTCAGTTAGGTTCTTGGAAAAATAACTTTATTTTGAAAAATATTTTTTAGAAGAAATATTTTCTTTTTCATAGAATATTTTTGATATTTTGAACACTTTAAAAAACTTTTGAATAAGTTACAAAAACTATTCAAAATTTTAAAAATATTAATTAACTAAAAATTTAAAATTAAAACTAAACATAAAAAAGCAATCAAATTTTCTAACATAACATTAAAATTAAAATTGAACGTAAAAGAAAGCCTTATTAATAGGAAAAGAAAAGAAAAGAAAGCCACAATTAGGCTTGGAAAGCTCTACTCTCCTAAGAAAAGGGTTAACCTTTAGAGGATCTAACTAACATTACCAAAAAAAACTACAACCTTAGAGTGATACTCTTTACATGCATACTGCTTCTTTTCAATTTCTCCATAATTACTGTCATGCCCTAACCCAAAGGTTAAGGCATAGCAAAATCAATACAATCACCCATAAAAATTTAATGCAGCCCTGCTCCTTCAATAAACTATTCCAATAACAAAACTAAATGGTCTCCAAATAATAGACATAAATCTCTTTAACAACTTATTCCATAAAACCAAATAATCTTCTAATTGAGCTGTAACTAAATTCCTGCCAATTTATTTTAACGATCTCTCAGTTCCCATGCAAATCCCAATGCTTATACTTCTTCACCTGAAATAAGATAAGATTTGAAAAAATATGAGTTTAAGAACTTAGTAAGTAGTATACCCATCCAACAGAACCAAGCATAAAAAAAATGTTTACACTAAATTTTACTATAAAATGAAATGATGAAAGAACACACATTTTTTTTTTCTCAAAACCAAATAATACATTTTTCATCCTTTATGGCTACGTAACAATCCACAATTCCACAATCCACAATACTCAATCCTCAATCCATGATACACTATCCATATTCCACGATACACTATTCACAATTTGCAATACATAGCTCCCAAGTCTATCACATTACAAGCAACTCAACCCTTATCAGGGTTAATCAGCCAAGACAATACAAAAACCATTCCAAAATAATCATTTCAAATTAAAAAAAATAGAAAAAAAACAAATACAAATTAGCCACCTTCACATGGCCACAATCTCATCACAAACTTAAATAAAATATCATGCTTGATCCACAAATCATCTCATTCCATGATTAAAACATTTTAGCAAAAATCTTTAAAATAAAATAAATTAGAACTAGACAAAACTCATTTAAGTATATCAATTTACTTTTAAAACACTAGAGAGTATAACTACTTACCTCAATAACTATCTTTCAAAATGCAATTCCCACATAGCTATTCAAAACCTCTAGCTATGCTTGAGAACAACAGCCCCCATTAGTGTCTTTCCTTTTTTTTCTGGTGAGGATTTGTGAGACAAAAAAAGGCCTTAGATTGACTATAGTATGGCTAGATCCCTTGAGTAATGATCCCTCATTAGCGAGAGTAAGAAAATGTTTCAAATCCTAAAGAAAATGAAAATTGCCAGACAATTTAGGTTTTTAACAAAAGGCGTTTTTACAACTTAGTCCCTGTGATATTTTAACAACTTAGTCCCTGAGGAATTTTTACAACTTAGTCCCTAAACTCCTCACCTCATTATAATTAAACCCTATATTTAATCCTATCACATGTACACCCTTTAAGGGCTTAAATAATTTATTTAAATCTTAAAATAATAATAATAATCCTTGGGTATTACATCCTCTCCCTCTTTAAAGAGTTTAGTCCCTAAACTTGTACTTGCATTGACAAATAGGTATGGATACTTCTCCTTTGCATCCTTCTCCCACTTCCATGTTAGTTCATGTTCAATATGATTACTCCATTGAATCTTAACATAAGGAATTATATGTCTTCTCAGCACTTGCTCCTTCCTATCCACAATGCAAATTGGATGCTTCTTATAAGACAAATCTTCTCTAAGTTGAAGTGGAAAATGCTCAATCACATGGCTAGGATTTGAAACATATTTCCTTAACATTGTGACATGAAAAACCTTGTGAACTTTTGACAAATTAGGTGGCAATGCCAACCTGTATGCTACCTTTCCAACTCTCTCTAAAATCTCAAAAGGACCTATAAATCGAGGACTTAGTTTTCCTCACATCTCAAACCTCATGACTCCTTTAATTGGTGAAACTTTTAGGAAAACTATTTCTCCAACTTGAAATTCAGATCACACCTTTGATTATCAACGTAACTCTTTTGCTTACTTTAAGCTATACGAAGTTCTCTAATTAGTTATATCTTCTTTATGGTCAGTTAACGAGTTCTAGTCCTAACATTCTTCTTTCTCCCACATCATCCCAACATACTGGGGACCTACATTTCCTGCCATATAAAACCTCATAAGGCACCATTTGGATACTTGCCTGATAACTATTGTTGTAGGCAAACTCAACTAAGGGCAAATGTTGATCCCAAGCTCTTTTCAAATCTAAAACACAAGTTCTCAACGTGTCTTCAAAATTTGAATAGTTCTTTCTGATTGTCCATCTATTTGTGGATGATAAGTAGTGCTAAAATTCAGCCTAAATGCCTAGTGCCTTATGTAAACTCTTCCAAAATTGTGCTACAAATCATGTATCTCTATCAGAAACTATAGACACAAGTATCCCATGTAATCTAACCATCTCCTGCACTTATAACCTTGCTAACTTTTCTAATGAAAGATCTTTCTTAACTACTAAAAAATGGGTAGATTTAGTTAACCTATCAACAATTACCCAAATTAAATTATGTCCCCTAATAGTACTTGGCAACCTAGATACAAAATCATTGGTAATGTGCTCCCACTGCCATTTAGGAATAGAAAGTGATTGCAAAGGTCCTGCTAGCCTCTAATGCTCTGCCTTCACTTGTTGACAAACTAAACACTAAGACACAAAAACTACAACTTCTTTCTTCATGTTATTCCACCAGAAAATCCCTTTTAAGTCTTGGCACATCTTTGTGCTTCTAGGGTGTACAGTATACCCAAAGTAGTGTGCTTTCTCTAAAATTTCTTTCCTTAACTCAACATCTTCAAGAACACACAATCTATTCCCAAACCTTATAGAGCCATCTTCATGAATCTTGTACTTCTTCCATTGTGGATGTCCAGACTTCACTTTTTGCTTAATCTTTTGTGAGAAGAAATCGTTTTGCTGAACAACTTTAATTCTTTCTATCAAAGTAGGTTGAACAACTAAGATAACCATTTGAACACTAAAACTAGGCTCCTTAATCTCCACTTGCATCTTTTCCAAATCTCTCAAAATTTGCCTATTTAAGGTGACTAAAGTGGCCAAATTCCTATGATCTTTCCTGCTCAATGCATCAACCACCACATTAGCCTTGCTTGGATGATAACTGATAATTAAATCATAATCCTTCAACAGCTCTAACCATTTCCTCTGCCTCATATTCAATTCCTTTTGCGTGAAGATATACTTCAAGCTCTTATGATCAATGAATATCTCACATCACTCACCATAAAGGTAGTACCTCTAGATTTTGAGCAAAAACCACTACTGCAAGCTCTAAATCATGAGTTGGGTAGTTTTTCTCATATGGCTTCAACTACCTAAAGGCATAAGCAACCACCTTATCATGCAGCATCAACACACAACCTAACCCTTTCTTTGAAGCATCACTTTAAACAATAAACCCACCACTATCATCAGGAATGGTTAAGATTGGGAGTTGAAACTCATCGATTATTTAGCTCTTGAAAACTTTACTCACAATTATCAGTCCACTCAAATTTCACTCCCTTTTGAGTTAACCGAGTTAAGGCCCTACCAAGCAAGAAAAACCTTCTACAAATCTCTTATAATACCCAACTAAACCTATGAAACATCAAACCTCTATAACATTAGTCGGTCTACGCCACTTCACTATTGCCTTCACTTTATCTAGATCTATAAAGATTCCATCCTTAGGCACCACATGTCCTAAGAATGCCACACTATTCAACCAAAACTCACAGTTTTTAAATTTTACATAAAGCTTCTCGTCCCTTAAGACTTATAGCACTAAATGTAGATGCTCCTCATGCTCAGCTTTGCTTCTAAAGTACACCAAAATATCATCAATAAACACCACCACAAATTTATCTAGATACAACTTGAACAATCTATTCATCATATCCATAAATGTCGCAGGTGCATTAGTCGACCCAAATGGCATTACAAAAAATTCATAATGTCCATATCGAGTTCTGAAAGCAGTTTTGGGAATATTCTCTCCCTTAATCTTCAACTAGTTGTACCCAAATCTAAAATCAATTTTGGAGAAAAATTGTGCCCCCTTCAACTGATCAAACAGATCATCAATCTTAGGCAAAGGATATTGATTTTGGATAGTCACTTTATTTAACTCCCTATAATCAATACAAAGCCCCATGCTCCCATCTTTCTTTTTCACAAGCAACACAGAAGCACCCCATGGCAACACACTAGGCCTAATAAAGCCCTTGTCTAACAATTCCTATAACTACTCCTTTAACTCATTTAATTATGCTAGTGCGATTTTGTACAGAGCCTTAGAGACTGAAACAATCCTTGGTAATAGATCAATGGAAAACTTCACTTTTCTATCAGGAGGTAAACTAGGTAAATCATTTAGAAAAACATCTAGGAACTCCCTTATAATGTTAATATCCTTAAGTTGTAATTCACCAGATTGGGTATCCACAATGGTGGCTAGATACCCTTCACACCTTTCTCTTAACATTTTACTAGCTCGCAAGCCATAAATAATTACTAGAGTAAAACTCCCTGTACTACCCACAAAACTAAACTCTTATTGGCTAGGAATTCGAAAATCCACCCTGCTCTTGTGACAATCCAAATTAGTGAAATATTTAACAAGTCAATCCATACCTAGAAAAACGTCAAAATCATGCATATCTAAAATGATGAAATCAACAAGCAGTTGTCTTCCATCAACATGCGCCACACAAGACTCACAAATATGATCAGTTATTATCTTAACCCCAGTAAAAGGGTCAACACATAGTTCATATTCCATATGAGTATTAGGCATACCATGTTTCAAGGCAAAGCTATTGGATTTAAAGGAGTGAGAAGCACCAATATCAAACAACGTATAAGCATATGCCATTGAAATTAGAAGTGTACCTATCACCACCTTATCAAAGGCTTGAGCATCCTACTAAGTTATAGTAAACACATGACCCTGAGCAATAGGTTTCTAATTATCTCCGCTATTCAATCTTGAAGTAGATACCTACTCACTAGCTACAAGCTATGTCATTTGAGTAACTTTAGTGTTCTACCTTGCTCGTGGACGTTCAACTGCCTTATGTCTTTTCTACCCACAATTAAAACATGCACTTCCCAAATTCTTGGTACAAGGACAATCTATAGCTCAATGTCCCATTTGCCCACAAGTTAGGCAAGCACCTATCAGCCACCTACAATTTCGAGCCTCATGAGGTCCTTGACATTTCCAACACTTAAGGTTTCCCCCTTGTTGATTCTTGACCCCTGAATGAGTAGCGAATCGAATGTTTTGTCTCTTATTTAGTCTAGAACCCAAACCCCCAAATCGATTTCCACTCTATACTTCAAACCACCTTTGTCTTTTCACCCCAGTACTTGATCCTTCCTCTGTCTTAGTGAGCTTAAGAGCTTGCTCCACTAACTTAACCTTATTAACAACTTCAAAATAAGTTTTCAAGCCAAATGTCATTACCTCATGCTGAACATCCAGGTTGAGCATAAAAGTAAATTTTTGAATTCTGGTTTCCTCATCCCCCTAAATAGTAACTAAAAACAAATTGAGAGAGTCGATAAAGCTCTTTCTCATAATTAGCCACTATTTTATTGCCTTACTACAAATCAAATTATTTCCTCTACATTTCAACCCTTACACTACTAGGAATAAAATCTCTATAAAAAGACTCCTTGAATTTCTCCCATGTTACTAGAGCAATAAGAATACGCTCCTTTGCCTTCCACCAACTATTGGCATCTCCCTTCAACATATAAGCAACAAATGGTATCTTTTTCTCCTCTGATACACCCTTCCATCTAAAAGCTTTCTCAATATCTTCAATTTAGTCCTTAGCTATAGCTAGATCAGTAGAGGAACCATCAAGTGGTCTTGTCAATTTGACAAATTTTGTTAATCCACATTTCAACCGTAACACCACATCGACAAATACTTGCATTAACTCCCTAATAGTAGGTTGGTCTTGTTCCTATCTGTCCACCATCATCATTAATCCTCTACTGATCATGATTCCTAATAGATGAATGTTGTGACTTATTCCAGTCACCGTCTCCTCCAACATTCAAATTCATTGACTCACTTGGTATACCAGTAGCTATGCCTCTACCTAACCCAACTTGCCTAGCTTGAGGTGGTCTCCCATATTGGAGACCAACTCTCTAACTAGTTGCAGACCTGATGTTTCTTTTAGGAGGCATTGTTGTGGAATACTATCAAAATTAGAAAAGGAGAAAATTAATTCTCAAGGTAATGATCAACCATCATGGTAAAAATATATATGTATATGTATATATTTTTTATATAGATAAAGTATGCAAATGTGTCCCTTTTAGTATCTATCCCACTCTTACTTGCCACCAGTTCAACTTAAAATCCTTACATTGGCCTTAGTCATCTAAACCTAAGCTCTTATTCCACAAAATTTGTCACGCCCCAACCCAAAGGTTAAGGCACAACAAATGCCACACATCTATGAAGTGACCCCATAAATGTGTAAGGCTATCTATCTTGAAAATCAATACAATCACCCATAAAAATTTAACACAACCTTTCTGCTTCAATAAACTATTCCAATAATAAAACTAAATGGTCTCCAAATAACAAGCATAAATCTCTTAGCCAAAAACATAAAATATTTAACTTATTCCATATAACCAAATAATCTTCGAATTGAGTTGTAACTAAATTCTTGTCAATTTATTCTAACGATTTCTCAATCCCCATGCAAATCCTAATGCTCATACTTCTTCACTTGAAATGAGATGAGATTTGAAAAAAATGTGAGTTTAAGAACTCAGTAAGTAGTATACCCATCCAATACAACCAAGTATAAAAAAAATGTTTAAACTAAACTTTACTGTAAAATGAAATGATAAAAGAAAACACATTTATTTTCTCAAAACCAAGTAATACATTTTTCATCCTTTATGGCTATGTTGCAATCCACAATACTAAATCCTTAATCCACGATACACTATCCACAATTCGCAATAAATAACTCCTAGGTCTATCACATTACAAGCAACTCAACCCTTATCAAGATTAATCATATAGTCAGAACGATACAAATACCATTCCAAAATAACCATTTCAAATAAAAAAAAAAGAAAAAAAAAAAAAAAAAATAAGCAAACTCCAAAAAAAACAATTCAAAAAAAAAAAAATGAAGGAAAACAAATATAAATTAGTCACCTTCACATGGCCACAAGCTCATCTCCAACTTAAATAAAATATCATGCTTGGTCTACAAATCATCTAATTCTATGATTAAAACACTTTAGCAAAAATCATTAAAATAAAATAAATTAGAACTAGACAAAACTCATTTAAGTATATCAATTTACTTTAAAAACACTAGAGAGTATTGCTACCCACCTCAACAACTATCTTTTAAAATGCAATTACCACATAGCTATTCGAAACCTCTAGTTATGCTTGAGAATAGCAGCCCCTATAGGTGTCTTTCCTACTCTTTTGGTGAGAATTTGTGAGACAAAGGAAGGCCTTAGATTGACTCTAGTATAGATAGATCCCTTAAGTAGTGATCCCTCACTAGCAAAAGGAAAAAGACATTCCAAATCCTAAAGAAAATGAAAACAGCCAAACAGTTTAGGTTTTTAACAAATGAGATTTTACAACTTAGCTAGTCCTTGAGGAATTTTTACAACTTAGTCCCTAAACCTCTCACCTCATTATAATTAAACCCATATTTAATCCTATCACATATACACCCTCTAAGGGCTTAAATAATTTATTTAAATCTTAAAATAATAATAATAATCCTTGGGTATTACAATTACTAAATCTCACTCTCCCTTTCTTCTCCCATATCTTCCCTCCAAAACTCCCATGCGCAAAGTACACCTCCACCTTTGCCAAAGCGCTACTTTTATCCTCTTTGCACATTTAAATGGGCAACCTCCCTTAACTTAATGGCCCTACCATAGATTGATAAAAAAAGATATCCATGCAGGCTATTAACCAATGGGTATAAGTAATGACCCAGGTGAGGACCCATAAATTTGGCATTATTTGAACTCGTTAGATCTTGCATCAGCTCATCTCATCAAGAAAGAGAACGAAGTGAATTGGTGGAGATGAAGTGCAAAGGAATTGGAGGCTATTAATTGATAATAGGGCATAAAAGATTTGCGTAATTCTTTGTTTAGGTTTGTAGGTTTTTGTATTTTGAAAGACAAAGTGACTTTTTAAAATTTAAACCAAAAGTTATTTTCCAAAAAAATGTTTATTGTATTTTCTATTGACTATAATTATTTTCAATTGAACAGTTTTTATATGATTTCCAACATTAGAAAATAGAGAAAAATAATTTCTGCCAAATGGATCTAATACTTCGTTTAATATGGTTGTATTTTTTGTTTTTGGTTTAAATTTTTAGAAGTTTAGAATTACTAGAATAAAATTAATGAGTTTTATAAATTAAATAAGATTTTAGTTTCGCGTGTTATGTTTAAAATTTTATATTCAATAAATTGACAATTTTAATTTTAATTGAGGGTTTAAATTTTGAAAACCAAAACAATTAACTGCAACCATACGGTTCTTTTTTTTTTTATCAACTCTATTAAATTGAGCCTAAATCAATAGTAGGACATTTTTTTTCTTTTTTACCAATGTAGGAAACAATATTATCAAAATTGCTAAGGTGATTCACAGAGTCTACAAGGGAAGTCAAGACTTGTTAATAAAGAACCTAACAAACAAGAAGATGCATAACAACTTTCTAAAAAACTTATTGTCCCACCCTATGAGATAACGTCATTATGGCTATTGGAACAAACTCAAAAAATCAAAGAGAGCTCCATACACAATTCATATTACTGGGGTGGTATCCTTTCCTGCTTATATCATTAGAAATAACTAGGATGGACTACTCCAAGAACAAGCAAAAAAACCAAAGGTACCCTTTCAAAATAGAATCATTCAACCAAAGCCTACACTCACGAGTCTTCCTACATTTACTAGAACTTAGTTGGACTAAATTTTAAACAAAAATTAAAAAGCAAACTAAACTAATTGAACTTAACCAAAAAATAAAATGGACTAAACTAGAAACCCTATTAAAGTTGAGGGCATTCTTGTATGACTCCCCCTGTATCATCTTTAATTTTAAGCTAAAGCTCTTACGCCTCTTACTACCCCACCCCTCTTGTGGCCTACTAACAACCACAGAGACAATCCTATCACCACTATTACAACCACTTAATATATAACTTTCCCACACCACAAAAGCAGTAGGATTCAACACTATCCCAAAGAACGCCAACACCTAGCTCATCCCCACTCCATTTCTATTACCTAATGACCACCACATTTTATTTTGAAGCCAGTACAATAGCCTTACCTTGTGCCTCACCAATTTACATGACCCTTGTGCTCAACTTATAATTGCCAAATTAAGCCAAGTACAAAGAAAACACTCCTAACCCCTATCAATCTCTATCCACTAGTCCATATAACACAAGTAGCACCTCACGCTAAAGAGCAACCAATATATCATAGAAAAAAAAAAAGGATAAGAGATGAATGCTTCACTAGAATTGAAGGAAAATAGAGGGGATGAAGGGAGAAATCCCTATAGGGGGAGACTAATGCTCGAGTACATAGTCACTCAACTAATAACACCAATTCTCATTTGTTCCCTAAACTTTAAATAACATGAAAGATAATACATACATACATACATACATACATACATACATACATACATACATATACACACACATACAAGAATATTACTAAATGATCCTAAACTAACTTATTTAAATTTCAATGTCACTTCCTAGAACAATTACTAACTTTACCTTTTTTAAAAATTAACTTAAAATTAAAATTAAAATTAAAAATCTAAAACCTTAACTTTTCCTAAATGATTACTATTTGTTTTTAATTAGGAAATAATTTAAATTTTGACAATGTTTAGTTACTAACAATTTGGAGAATGAAGATTGAAGGAAAGAGTCTTGAACTTTGTCTTAGTGATGCCTTTTTTGTATTATGTGCTATAATCTTTATTTATTTTATTAATTAATTTTACAATTACTTATAGGATTTAAAGTTTTGAGTTTATAAGTATAAGATTTCATGTTAAAAAAATTAAAAACATAATGAAGGTTATCAAATATTTATATGAGTTTTTAAGTTGGTTGTTTGATTACAAAAATAAAACCCAATTCAACACTTACAAGAAACCACATTGTCACTTTGCGGCAAGGTTGAAAGTTGTTTTTTAATCTCTGGAGTCAACCTCTCCTACCAAGAGTTGAGACTGTCAAGGCATTGACAATTCTTTTTCATTCAAAGTAATAGTTACACCAACTATCATTTTAATGGTGTTTATTTATTCTACACACTTCGTTTTCATGGTTATCCAAATTAACCTCATAATGTTTCTCTCTTTAATTACACTATAATGTCACAAGATTTATAGAATCCTTGTAGTAAATAAAACCTTTTAAACATTAATGTTATAATCGATATCACAAGTTCAAGAAAAAAATAAAATATTGAGCTCATATTTATTTTTGGATGAGCGAAATTTATGTTGTTTAGCTTCACTTTTTAGAAGGCCTTCTCTGTGTCAAGAGTATAAGATAGACTAAGCATTTTTGTGAAGAACATAATTAACTTCTCTAAAATCTTATTTGAACTTTTGCTATTAATATTGGAGAAATTTTAATTTCAAGCTTCTCAAAATTGGTTTACAAGTTAGTATGTTTCGATGAAAAATTGAAACTTTCTATCGTACTCATTTATTTTTAACATAATTACAAGTAATTATACCAATAATTTAACCCATCATATTAATATTACAACATTTTTACTTAAAATCCTTAGCGCTTGAAGGTTTGAGATACTATAGAGAGTTTCATTGAAGTTAATGTAATTGTTGTTTTCTTCTTTTTCTTCCTTTCTTTCTTTCTTTTTTTTTCTTTAGGATAAAATGTAGAATTTTCATTTCTCAAAAAGCTTTCAATATATAAGATAAGCAATTATATTAAGCTACTACAAAGAATATAGCTAACTTCTACTTGTTATAAAAACATATTTGCAATTTTTCACTTTACAAATATTTTGATCCCTTAGCATATTGATATTGTCACGCCTCATAACCAAGAGCAAAACAGACATCATACACTTGTGAAAGGATCCCACAAATGCACAAGGCTCGAAACTTATTAAATTCATAACTAAACAATCCACATAAACTTAGATCAATATTTCAAAACAAAATCTAGCTTACAAAAGAATGATCTATATCTCCAAATCTATGTCCAAAATACAAGTGGTTAGCCTAATGCCAAGATAATGTAAGTCCAAAATACAAATGGCTAGCCTTCTAGCTCATCAATCCCCCTGGTTTCCCACGTCTCGGGTCTTACTACTTGAAATGGTGGACAAGGAAAAACTATATGAGATAATTCAATAAATAAAAATATGGGTAGCTCTTATTTAAAATGTAAGCATGCCAAATAAACAATTTAAGACATAACTACAAGGAAAAATATCTCGGTTATAAACCATCAATGTAGAATAAAACTCAATAGTGGTCTCAATTAGTCATGGCCAGTGTTTAACAAACTCCCACTAGCAGGCATCGGTAATAACCAATGTACTATCCCATTGGTAGGAATACAAGATGAATCGGTCTTACAGGTATACAGGTCAACATGTGCTAGCATTTGGAAACTCCCACTAGCGTGTGTTAGTAATCATGACCATATTGGAGACAAAACCATGCATGAGTTCCACAAGAAAATTCATCATTTACAAATATGCAGAAGTTAATAGGAAAATCTTAGCTTACAATCCAATTTCAAATTTCCAGAACAAGAAGTAAACTCCATGTAGGCATGCTCAACTCAATAAAAATAATAACAACATCATTTTAAATCAATCATGCTCATGTGCTAATAAAAATTCAGTTTAGGTTCTACCACCATCTCAAAAACAGTTTAAAATATGGTTTTAAAGCCTTTACCTTAAAATCCAAGGATATTTACCATAATTTTTACTTACCTCGTCTTGTAGGTATATAACAAGTGAAGAATTCAAAAACTCAAGGCACTTGAGATGATTTAGAACCTATACCTCATCAATGAATAAACAAGATTACAACATACTCTATTTAACTAATTTGGTTTCAAATTCCAAAATCAAGTTCCTAACTAAATGTAATATCCCAAAATTTTGTGGTATTTTGTATTAAGTTAGGGACTTATTTGGGGAAAAATATTATTTTGGGGTTTAATGGCAAAAACAAAATTTCAAACTTGAGGGACTTAAAGAGAAAAATGGGGATAAAGATCAAAGGCTGATATTTTTGTCCTCAACCACATGTTTTTGCTCTTCTTCATCTTCTTTTTCTTCTCCTCTGCCGACCGAAGCTCCCCTAAGCCACCGACTCATCCTCTTTGAGAAAAATTGGTGACAAAACTTGAAATTTCTTCTTCTTTTCTTGTTAAATAACAAGATTTGGGGCTTAGAACTCTCTTTAAACCCAAGAAAATCCCAGATCTGCTCAGTTTTTTCCCTGTCCGTGAGCTGTTTCCGTTGGGTGCGATTTCTGGGCTTTTTCGGGTAAGCCACAGCCATGAAATTCATCCTCTCTCTCTCTTAATTTGGCTTGGGTTACTCTAATTTGGTTGTTGGTTCTTTGAATTTCTGGAGTTTTGCCGTGAGTCCCTCCATTCGGCTTCCTTCCCAGCCGGACCTGGTGCTGCTTGCCTGGAGATTTTGGGTATGTAGCAACCCCTTGAATCCAACTTTTACCCATTTAATTGCTGAAATTATCCATTTAATTCCTGAAATTATCCATGTAATTGCTGCTCCTGTATTGTTCAAATTTTGCTGAAATAGGGGAATGAATTTCGGCAACTTTAAGTTATGTTTTTAAGTGTGGTTTAAGTATAAATTGCTTGATTTGGCTGCTGTGAATTTTCTGGACGAAATCCCGTGTCTTAAGTATTATTTTGCAAAAGACAATTGATTGAATACAAGTCCTGTTCCTCCATTTTTTTTTCCTGTCCATGGAAGTAGAAACCCAAATTGGATTTTCTTGGTTGATGGATAAATGTAATTTAGGAGCTTTTGAGTGAAATTAGGGATTGATCTGTTGATTAGACTTGGGTTTAAGAGGGTTTGTGACCATTTTGCTCATAAGTTACATTTACTGTTCATGCGCACTGTTTACGCGCACTATTCACGAGCACTGTTTACGCGTTTAATTTTAATTAATTGCAGTAGAAAATCTCATGGAATACGTTAGTTATGGCATTGGATTAATTTTGGTCCAGTAGTGATGTATTATTTATTGGGGTTTTGTTTGGTTGTTGAGAACGTGATGGGAAAATGAAAAGGGGAATGGTTATTAATTCTTGGATATTTTGATTAGGTTCTTGGGTGTTCTGTCGCCCGAGTACTAGGATTGAATCCTCGGTTTATGCAAGTGAAGTAAGTAAATTATGGTAAATTCCTTCGATTTTAAAGCATGTTTTAAATTGTTTTTGAGATGGTGGCAAGGTTTAAATTGATTTTATCAGCATCTGAGTATGATTAAACTGATATGAAAATTGTGATGATTTTTATAAAAATTATTATTTTCTAGAATTGAGCATGATTGGAATGAAAATGAGAATTTCATTGTTTTTCTAGAGTTGAGCATGCCCACATGAAATTTTCCGATTTATTCTTGAAATTGAGATTAATGGTGAATTATGGATTTTCTGTAAATTCTGCATGGTTTTGTCTCTAATATAGTCATGATTACTGACGCCCACTAGTGGGAGTTTGCAAACGCTAGCACATGTCGACATGTATTTCTGTAGAATCGATCCATCCTGCCAATGGGATAATACATTGGTAATTACTGACGCCTGCCAAAGGGAGTTGTTAAACACTGGTACCATTACTGACGCTTGCCAATGGGAGTTTGTTAAACATTGGTACTTCTGTAACCCTGCCAATGGGGTTAAACATTGATTATTACTAACGCCTGTCAGTGGGAGTTGTTAAACACTGATACCACTACTGATGCTTGCCAGTGGGAGTTTGTTAAACATTAGCCATGACTTATAGATGAGACTACTAATGAGTTTTATTATGCATGAATAGTTTATCATTGAAAGTTCTATTATGCTTACATGGTTTATCTGGCATGCTTAAATTTTTTTACCAAGGGCTATCCATATTTTTACTTACTGAGATATTTTATCTCATAGTTTTCCTTGTCCACCATTTCAGGTAGTGTGACCCGAGGAAGAGGAAACCAAGGGGAGTGACGAGGTAGAAGGCTAGCCATATTGTAATTGGATATGAAATTTTAGATATAAATTATGATCTTGTAAGCTAGATTTTATTTGGAGATTTTATGATATCAGAGTAATTTTAAGATTTTTATCTTCCGATTTTTGTGGTATCAGATAGTGATTTGAATAAGTTCCGAGCCTTGTGCACTTATGGGACCCGTCTCACAAGTGCACGGCATCTACCACATCTCGGATTTGAGTTATGGGGCGTGACACTAAAGATACAACTTCCTCTTACCCTTCCTAGTCATTTCTACCCATTAAAACCCTATTAATATATGCATATATATTCCTATGCATAATCATACTTAAAACATGCCTAAAATATCAACAAAAGACCTTACATGTGGCAGGTTTACTAGGCAAATTTGCTGGACAAAACAAAGTGAAAAATGTGAGAAAACCAAGCTCAAAACTACCACAAATAGCAACACAAAAGCTAGGCAGTATGGTGGGGATTTTTGCTATTTAGAATAATTCTAAAATGCTTAGAAAAGGCCCTGAACAACAAGGATTTCTAGGTAGAAAGACATCAGTAAAACAGGGTAGATTACAAGTCAAAACTAGGTAGCATTCAAGCCAAAAATGTAGTAGCAAAAAAGGCAACCAAAACAAGGCAATAACAAGGGGTTTTAGAGAAGGAAAATAGCAACTAAAGATCTAGTAAAACCATAATGAAATATGGCAGTAGGTATAGTGGGGATAAAGCAGAAAACAGGGCAAATTTCTAGGTACTTTTGAGAGCAATTCTAATCAAATTTTGAACTGGAACTTCCAACAAAATTCGCACCCAGAAATTGACCAATCTGGATTGAGTGATCAACAGATAAATTGTAGCCCTATGTTTTAGTGTTCTATAGCCTCAAGATTCACCTTAATCCAACTTCTAAAGAGAAAGTTATAGTCAAAATATACTTAGGGTCGGGCTGCCAGTTAAGTTTGTCAGTGGGAATCGAACTTGCAGCAAAGTTTACACCATGAAAACAGTTTAAATAGGTTAAATGTCCAACATAAAAGTTGTAGGGCTATCTCTTAGCTTTCTACAGAACTAAAAATTGACTTAATCTGATAACTACAAAAGGAGTTATGGGTAAAATACTATAGCAAGGTCATGCTATCAAAATTTTTCCAACATAAAGAGATCATATTCTAGTAGTGCTTGATTATGGGCAAAATCAAGGAAAAAACTATAGAAACACTCCCAAAATTGGAAATCCTAAATGATTGGAGCTAACCCAATTCAAATCAACAATGTAAAGATGAGCAATATAGCTAATTTCTTACCCAAAAAGTGCTGGAAAGTGGCAACTTCCTTGTATATTGCTAAAGAACCCGACATGGACCAGAAAATTGGGGGATAACAGCAGCAAGATCTGGTTTTTTCATCATTATTTGAGAATTATAAACTCATAAATTTCTAACCTTTACTAGGAGAAGAAAGAAAAAGGCCAACTCTCACCTAGTTCTTGGCAAAAAGAGGCTGGGCACAAGCTAGGGATTTTGGAAGCAAGGTTCTAGTGAGGAGTTGGGGAAAACACGCAAAAAGGCGAAGGGAGGAAAAAGGAAAGTCAGCTCAGCCCCTTTTACCACCAAACTTCACTTTTAACCCCCTCAAGTTTGTGAATTTTGGTTACTAGGCCCAAAAATAATAATTTCTACCACAAAAGTCCTTAACTTAAATTCTAAAATTTCAAAAAATTTTGGGATATTACAAATATATTAAGAGGCAAGGGAGAGGAGTATGGCTTAGAAAAGCCCAAAATCATGTCTTGAACATCTTTTTGAACTTGAACAGCAACTACATGCTTTAGCTTGAAATTTTGCTAATGAACTTTGTAATTCCTCTACATCCACACATGGTATATGGTTATGTTCCATGTTAGTATATTTAGGGTCACATGCATAACTTTCTTATTGATTCTTTTCCCCAACCAAGCTACAAATTAAGATAAGAATCTAAGAAAGAAATACCAACCATAGAAGACAGACCCTATCAAATTTTCATTAAGTAATAAAACTTAAAAAATGGCTTAATTCAATTTTTAGTCTATTAACTATCAGTTTGATTTCAATTTAGTCTAAAAAGTTTAGTTTCTTTCTAAATGGTCTATAAACTTTGGAAATATTTCAAAATAGTCTACCAATACAAAATTTCATTAGATTTAACTAAAAAAGTAGTCCTTTAAGTTTTAAAAAAGTGACATTATATCCTAATAAAATATGATGACTCAAGACATATTTTATAGAGATAGATTAGTTAAAATTTGTAATAAACGTGAGCAACTAGTCTATTTTACATGACAGATTGTATACAGTCTATTCTAAAAAATTATTTAAATATTCTTAAAAAATAATATAAAAATAAAATTAAGGGCATTTAAATAATTTTACAGGACAGACTGCATACAGTTTACTTTGTAAAATAGTTTTCTGAAGAACACATTTAGCAAGATAAGATTAAAAACTATTCTTACGATGAATATAAATTTAAGGACTAAAAGATAAAAAAAAATATAGTTAGAGGATTAAATATTTTGTTAAAGAATAAGAAGATTCCATTAAACATAACAGATATTTCAGTTAAATATAACAGAATAGATGAAATTGAAATAAATGTGAAAGTTAATGGACAGGATTGAAAGAATTCAAAGATAATAGATGAAACTGAAAAGAATATGAAAGTTAATAGATGATTTATTAAATTAACTCCTTAAAAAATAAAGGCTCATAAGTTTTAGATGCTATGCCATAATGAGAACAAGTGTTATCAATGCATAGTGTCTATTTTTTTTGCCTTGCCTTTATGCTAACCTATTTAGAGTGGCTAACTAATACAATTGTGCCTAAGAATAGAGTTTGGAAACCACATTAGCATTAACTAGTAGACTTTATTGCACTTTTTCCTTAACAAATTCCATTTTTTTCCTAAATGAAACTTGCTAGAAGTAAAGCAACCAAACTACAACATCCTTTTCCCTTTCTTTAGGATATAACCCACCTCATAGGGCAACTTGTAATAGAATCAACTAAGGTGAATGAGTAAGATGACAATTTCAGTAATTCCAATGCTTGGAAAGGCAAAATATCATCATAAACTATTCTAGAACCATACACTATAATCATTGGACTAAAGGTGTACCAAGCATCATGCTAGAGAAAAATATCATTACCATCACTTGGAATATCAAGTGGCCTAGCTTTGTGTCTAAGCTAAGAATTTTCCTCCAATTCCAAGAAGCATCCACAAGGGTTTAAATGGTCTAAAAACTACAACCTTTTAACAGGTATTAATGTCCCTAGTCCACCTAAAAAACTCCTACTTGTGAAAAATCATTCAGGTATATCTCATAATGTTGGCAATATTCTATTGTTCAAGCCCCTTAATGCCCAAACCATCTTCTTATAGGAAAACAAACATCCACTTATGTACCCTTGTTAGACTCAATTGAATTATTCCAAAGAAAAGCGTTGCCTTTCTATTTAATAATCTTGATTATGTTCTTGGGAAGAATAAAAATAGATAGCCAAAAGTTGATGATTCCTTGAATAACAAAGGATATTAACCAATGTTTTTGGACCCGGCTCGGCCCCGCTGGTTGAACCGGTTGAACCGGACCGAGCCTAAAAACGGGCCGGTTGAAGGCTTCAGCCCGTTTAGGTGAATGGCCCGTTGAAACCCGTTGAAACCCGTTGACACCCGGCAAGCCCGTCGTGCTCGCTAAACTCGTGTGACCCGCCATGCTCGCTCGGGCTGAAATTTTCAGTTTTTCACCATCTTTTTAATTGTAAGTTTTTGTCTTTTGACTTAAATTAAAGTTTAAAACCTAAATTAAAAATCAATTAAACTAATTAACTAAGTAAAAACTAAAAACTAAAAACTAAAAACCCAAGAATCTAAAATCATCAGCAGCCGAGACAGTGGAAACTGGAAACAAATTGCAAAACCCAGATTCAGGAGGAACCAAGTACCAACAGAACTGCAGAAGGGTCTTCCGCCGATCGTCCGCCACTCCGCCGATCTTCTCTTTGCCGATCGTCCGTCGATTTCTCTTCCACCGATCGTCCGTCGATCTTCTCCTGTGTCACTGCACTTCTTCTCTTCCGCCAATCTTCACCATCTACCTCATCTGATTGGCTCAAAACAGAACAGATCGTCTTCGGGAAAGTGGTTTCTCTCCTCTGCTGAGCACCTCCTCCTCATCTCCTCTGTTGACTGCCAATCACCTCCTCCTTCCTCACTGGACTGAAATAGCAAAGCAAAACAAGTCACACTGTTGCAGAACATACCATCTCCTCCATCGTTGCCCTCCTTCTCTTCCTCATCTCCTCTGTCGATGCCTTTCTTCTCTCTGCTCCACCGAACAGAAGTAGCAACGAAAATCAGAATCTTCCTCGTCATTCACTCAATAGAAGCAGCAAAGCAGAACTTCTTCTCCTTCGCTGCCCGCCTTTTATTCCTCATCATCATTTTGAGCATAATTGGATTATTTCTTAAAAATAGAGTAAAACTAACCTACAACAATAAAATTCATTAAAAATGTCAAAAAAAAAAAATTTTAGTTAACCGGTTGAACCGGTCGAGTGAACCGGTTCAACCGGTTGACCCAGACTCGGTGGTCAAAATGGGCCAGCCACCGGGCCAGCCACCGGGCCAGGTTCAAGAACATTGATATTAACTACTACCAGCATAAGAAGGATACTTGGCAATCCAAGTGTTCATTCACTCTGTTATCTTGGCAACAAGTGCCCTAAGCTATGTTGACGACCAGTTAAGACTAAGTGTGGAAAATGTAAAAGAAGGGAGCCGTCACTCATCCAAATTATAAGGTGGGACAAGTCCCCTAAAAACAGATCTGCGCAGAAATCGAGGTTTGGGGGTTCGGTTAGAAGTGAGGAAGGGCATACGCGCATCTTACAATCCTCCGTCTAAACATGGCTGCATACTTTAACATTAGGGTTTTGATTCAACTTAATCATTATATTTATGTTTAAGTCTTAATAGGCAAACTTAAAAAAAAATAAATCAAATTGAAACATTTTTAAATTTTTGGGACTAACATGGACTAAATCAAAGACATACATGCACAACAAACATAAATGAAAAGTTAAGAGACTAATTTGATTAAATTCAAAAAAAGTAGAGGACTGATTTGAAAAGAATTGAAATCCATGGACTAAATTGCTTAATCTTGAAAGTTTTGGGTGAAATTTAAAATAAACAAAATTAATTTTGACTTTGATCAAAATTAAGGAAAATTCAAAGATTTAGATTAAAAGAAATTAAAGATTTAAATTAATTAATCATGATAATTAATTTCATTGAATGATTAATTTGACATTAATTAAAATTAATTAATCACATTATTTAATCTTCAATCAAGACAATTAAAACATAATTATCTTTAAATTAAAGATCAATAAATATAATTAATTTATTTCAATTAAAATTAATTAATGGTATTACTCATAAACTAAATTAATTATCTTAATTAATTAATTCTTTTATTAATATATACATTTTTAAACTTACTTTTTTTTTAGTTAATTTTTTTTAGTTTTAGTTTTTTTTTTAGTTTCTTTTTTATATTGGATTGGATCGGATCGGATCAACCCGACCCAAAAAAAAACCTAATCCATCAAGCAAACATGGAAGAAATAGATCAAACATCAAACAAAACTAAATCTAAATCTAGGGTTCATGTCATTAAAAAATAAAATAACAACATTCAACGACATAAAAAGGAACATGCATAATAAACTGAACAACTTTTGATTCTCATTCATTTTCCAGTAAATGTATACAAACTTAAACATTGAATCTAAGAAAATACAGAGAAAATCAACAAAATAAAAGAGACACCCACGGCAAAGTTTTTTTAAGAAGATAGATCCAGATCTGATGGGAGGGATCCCACCCACGGGATCAGGCTCCCATCGTCCCCTTCACCACCATTCCCAAAAAACTCCTCTGTTCAGAAAATTACCTACAAAGATAAACCCAAATCTCCTCCCAAACCACCGCCTCTCTCCAACAGAACTCCTTTTCTTTCTGCCGCCGTTCTCAATACCTATCTCAAAACCAAAAAAGACCTTTCATTCTGCTCCTAAAACCCCTATTTATACTCCTAAAAAAAAAACCCCTATCTTCTACTCAACACCAAACCCAAACTCTAAACCAAAATGGACCTAAACCTCACCCAATCCAATTCACATCTGCTGCGGAAGGCCCGGTGGTGAGGGTTTTTGGGCCAATTTTGCAAGAGAAGTGGCCTGGTCTTTTTACAAGCCAATGGATTGCTTTTCGATTGCAGAAAGACCTCCGGCCAGTTCAAGTACAAGCTGCTGAGTTGCAATTTTCTGACCGTTGTCTTGTCACCATCGCGTGTAACAGTCACCAACATTCCCAATCGACAGATTCGGCTTCAATTGCTCCTGTTCTGCTATTCACTCGCCGGCATGGTGGGTGCTGGGCCACGGGAATGGTTAAGGAAGAGGAAGAATTTTTGTGTTTTGTCCCTTTTGCGCAGCTGTCGGCAACCCAAACTTCCACATCTGAAATCATTTCATTTTTCTTTTTTTCTTTTTTTTTTTTTTTTTTTGTTCTGTGATGATCGGAGATGAAGATACCGGAGAAAGATGGAGAAGTCGAAGATGGAGGTGATGGTCGATGACGCCGGTGGTGGTGGTGATTGGAGAAAGAGGAAGAAGGTGGCTGCCGGCTGATTTGAAGGGAAGGAGAGAGAGGGGGAGAGAGAGAGAGGCCGAAAATGGGGTGAGGAAGAAGAAGGTTTGACCTTTATCCTTTTTCTTTTTTTTTTTTTTGGGTTTTGGGTTTTGGATGGTTGGTAGGTTTTGGGTTTTGGGTAATTTGG
>BPVZ01000009.1:4235915-4252208 GCA_020521535.1 Rubroshorea leprosula
TCCCTTCAACTTTTCATTTCTTCAATTAAGTCCCTTGTCTTAATTTCCTTCCTCTCCTTTTTCCAATCCTCTTTTGTTCGTAAACCTAACAAGGAAAACAAAGGCAAACAAATTACTAAAGATAAAATTCAAATAAAATTCTATTAAAATTTGAGTTATAACAAGCTCCTTTTCATTCACTTTATTATCTTGGCAACAAGTGCCCTAAGCTCCTTTTCAAATAGCTTCCTAGTAATAAGGGGAATGCCTAGATATCAAATAGGGAAAGAACCAACTTTAAATCCATAATTCTCAAAGTGGGAAGCAATTGTAACACTAAGAAGACCACCAAAAGGAAAAACTCATACTTAATATAATACCACTAGTCCATTGAAGTCAATACTATTCAACCATGTGGCTCATAACTCTAATGAACATTTACATACTTACTGCATCTCCTAGAAAGTTTTACCAAAGTCAATTTGGTTGTTGTCTTAACGCCACCATTCCATCAATGTTGATTCCATTCAACTATGTGGCACATAACTCCTATGAACATTACCACAATTGTTGCATTTATCAATAAGCTTCTTTTCAAGAACAATCTAGGAGTTTGTGACATTACAAAGCCTTTGGAAAATACAGCATGAAGATAGTGTTAATTTGCCAAAGAATTTTGGTTTCAAGGAAGACCTAAGTTAGAAGAAAAAGAAAAGAAAGAAATTTAGAGACGTTTAGGATATTGCATGTAATAAGCTAAGGGGTAAGGCACACAAGTGGTTATGTGTAAATTTCGAAACCTTTAAGGAGTGATGTGTACCGTACAAAACCATGCAGGTAAAAGGTAAATTTTCCTTATACAACAATGGGGGTTCGGTGACAAATATATTTGATCGGAGTGATGGGACGGTAAATAGAATTGGTAGTGAATGGTAGAAAGAGAACCGCGGCGTGCTCAATACAGAACCTAACCCCGATACGATACTCCGCCTTTTGGCCGTCTCTCCCTCCCGCTCCCATCCTTTGGCAGCTCTTTTCTGTTCAACAATTTTATCTTTTCATCACTTCGTGTTTTCCAACCTGATTCTAGGGTTTATATCTTCATTCTCTGTTATCCTGCAGAAACCCTAGGTACGAATCTCATACATTTGTATCTCTCTCTCCTTTGTGGATGCTATCTATGCTTGTTACGCCAATTACAGGGCTGAAAATTAGTCTTTCAGAGTCCCATCTACAGAGTTGTTCATTTCTTTGTGGGTGAAGCTCGTTTTTGGTCTTTCTCCCCTTTCTACTCTGGTTTCACTTTCAAGAGGATATTAGATTTGGGTCTGTTGTTAGTGCTATATACATGGACCACGAGGTGCTTGAATTTGACATTGGCTTAGGAGGTAGCAGTGCTCCTGAGGCCGATGACGATCCCTCCGCCGGCTTAGACGTGGATGAGGACATGGCTGACAGTCCTGCTCTTCATGTCACTACTCCGGCCGGTTCTAGGGTCAATAATGGTGGTAGTGGAAGTGGGGAGATTTACCTCCCTGAAGGAGACCTGTTGGATCTTGAGCCTTACGAGGGTATGGAATTCGAGTCAGAAGAGGCTGCTAAGGCTTTCTACAATTCATATGCTCGTCGTGTGGGCTTTAGTACCCGGGTAAGTTCTTCCCGTCGTTCCCGGCGTGATGGAGCTATTATACAGAGGCAATTTGTCTGTGCCAAAGAGGGGTTTCGGAACCTGAATGAGAAGAGGACTAAGGATAGGGAGATCAAGCGCCCCCGTACTATTACTAGAGTCGGGTGCAAGGCTTCTTTGTCTGTCAAGATGCAGGATTCTGGGAAATGGGTGGTTTCTGGGTTTGTGAGAGAGCATAATCATGAACTCGTTCCACCTGATCAGGTTCATTGCCTTCGTTCCCATAGGCAGATTTCTGGTCCTGCTAAGACCCTCATTGATACCTTGCAGGCGGCTGGAATGGGTCCTAGAAGGATTATGTCTGCGTTAATAAAAGAATACGGTGGGATTAGCAAGGTTGGCTTTACAGAGGTTGACTGTAGGAATTATATGAGGAATAATCGACAGAGGAGCTTAGAGGGAGACATTCAGCTTCTTTTGGATTATTTGAGGCAAATGCATTCAGACAGCCCAAACTTTTTCTATGCTGTGCAGGGTGAGGATCAGTCTACCAGCAATGTCTTCTGGGCTGATGCGAAGGCCAGGACGAACTATACTTACTTTGGTGACACTGTCACCTTTGACACAACTTATAGGTCTAATAGGTATCGCCTCCCCTTTGCTCCCTTTACTGGGGTAAACCATCATGGACAGCCGGTTTTATTTGGCTGTGCTTTCCTAATAAATGAGTCTGAGGCATCATTTGTCTGGCTATTTTCTACGTGGCTAATGGCAATGTCTGGTCGCCCTCCAGTGTCAATAACCACTGACCATGATCCGGTGATAAGGTCAGCCATCATGCAAGTTTTTCCTGACACTCGCCACCGGTTCTGCAAATGGCATATCTTCAAGAAATGCCAAGAGAAGCTGTCCCATGTTTTTCTCAAGCATCCAACTTTTGAAGCAGATTTCCATAAATGTGTTAACTTGCCTGAATCCATTGAGGAATTTGAATCTTGTTGGTTGTCCCTTTTAGATAGATATGAACTGAGAGATCATGAATGGCTTCAGATGATATACAATGATCGCAGGCAGTGGGTCCCTGTATATCTGCGGGACACTTTTTTTGCAGAAATGTCCATAACTCAGCGAAGTGATAGCATGAATTCATACTTTGATGGGTATGTGAATGCTTCAACCAATTTGACTCAGTTCTTTAAGCTTTATGAGAAAGCTCTAGAAAGTCGAAACGAGAAAGAAGTAAAAGCAGATTATGACACAATGAACACTTTTCCTGTTCTAAAGACCCCATCTCCAATGGAGAAACAGGCGTCAGAGTTCTACACAAGAAAATTGTTTGTTAGATTTCAAGAGGAGCTGGTTGGGACTCTAACATTCATGGCGTCTAAGGCTGATGATGATGGGGACATCATCACGTATCAGGTAGCAAAGTTTGGGGAGGATCATAAAGCATACTATGTTAGATTCAATGTTTTGGAAATGAAAGCAACTTGTAGTTGCCGAATGTTTGAATTCTCAGGACTTCTTTGTAGACATGTTCTGGCAGTCTTTAGAGTGACCAATGTCCTTACTCTCCCATCTCATTATGTTTTGAAACGTTGGACACGAAATGCCAAGAGTAATGTTATATTAGAAGAACATGTGGCTGATGTATATACTAATTATCTAGAATCTCATACAGTCCGCTACAATACCCTTCGTCATGAGGCCTTCAAGTTTGTTGAAGAGGGAGCAAAGTCTCTAGAAACTTATAATGTGGCAGTAACTGCTTTGCAAGAGTCTGCTAAAAGAGTTTCTCATTCCACAAAGAATGAGGGTCGAATTAACATGCTGAATGGGCGTATTAGGGGAGACTCATTATGTGATGGAAATCAAGTCAATAATACAAGCGGAGATAATAAAAAATTCAGTAGCCAGGCTTTGTCTGAGGTCAGTACTAATCAATATTCTATTATTTCTGTTGTTTGCTCTGGTAATGTTTCAATTATATATATTAAATTTTAGCAATCTTTTTGGTTTCTGATTATACTCATTTATACATGTATCTTCCTTTTTCATCTTCTTGGATTCCTGATGTTTTGTTTTATTTAGAGCTTGATATTGTAGCATTGCTGATAGCCTTACCATTTTAAAACAATTTCCTGAATTTGACATAAAGCATATTTCTTTTATTAGCTTCTACATGTTAAGTGGCTGGGTACTTAATTGAATGTTCATTTTCTAGGACATGATTATAGTTGTCACCAGATGTGGAACCAGGAATTTAGTTTTAGACAGGCCATTTAGTTTTCTAATTGTATTTTTCATTAGCATGGTTTAGTCCAAAGTTCAGATAATAGGTAATAGATCATAATATAAACCTTAATAATAGCCTAAATTGTAAATAATGTTACTCTTAATTAATTGCCCATCAATGTCATTTAATATTACTATCTTAATGGCAACCGGACTACTGTTCTATGGTAGTCAAATGCTTTTTGGGACTCCCTTGGATTTTATGCCTTCCCTCTCTCAGCCACTCTCTTAGTTCCAATCTAGAATCCTTTGAGCGTCTTATCACGAAAGCTAGTAAGCTTATGAAATGAACAAAGAGGAGTTTCATTTGATAGCACTCATCTAGAAATTCTAATTATGATAAAATAAACCACAACATATATATATATATATATTTGATAGAAACATTACTATATTAACATATTTAATTGTTAAATCCAATGGTATAGTCAAATCAAGGGACACATTACATTATTCTTTGTACATACATAGATATAATGTGATTTACAATTAACTGGATAATTTTAATGATACTAAAAATGTATGTAAATTATTCTTGTTGATATTGATTTAATTTGTGAATGTACATAAATTTTTTTCTGTACAAATAGACAATAAATTAACACATATATGGTATTTAAATTTAGCCTTGATTTGATTTCCCTCTATTGCATGTAATCTCCACGAAAATGGGTGTTTTTAATTGTGTAATTCCTAATTGAAGTTGAAAATTTTTTTTTAATTAAATTTGAAATTAAAGAAACAAGAGAACTTGGAATGTGAAATTATACTTAATTGAGTTTGCATTGAAACCTTTATAGAGAAAAGAAAGTAAAAACTTCTGCAAAAGGTTCTGCCCCTGCTTGTCACCCATGGTAGGAAATATGTCTGAGCTGATCTAAAAAAGAAAAGAGAAAGGAAACTATGCATGGAAGTGCCTCAGCAGCTTCTGACTTGAAACCATGATGAACCTGGACATCCATTTGGGTGGCATGTCTCTCTTGGGTGTAATGCATTTACTTCTTAGATTCTGACAATTATGGTTCTTACTAGATTGTACTTATGTCTTGGTTCTTTCAGTGAAAATAATCCATCTGAATTAATGTGTAACCTTACTAGATACATGCATTGTAAGAATTTCATTCTTGTTAAATCTAGGTTGTGCTGTTATAATGCAACTTTGCCTCATGTTTGTCCTGTAAATAATGTTATGTATGCTGTATTCATGTTAATATTCTGTTTCATATTATTCTTGTTCCACATCAATCTCATGACAGTTTTTGGTCTGAGATGTCAAATGTATTGTATTAGTTTGTTATTGTTCTCAAAGGCATTGTTTATTCAAACTGTATGTTATAATTATAATTGTCTCTGCAGCAGGCTTCTGTGTTGTTACAACCATGTAGTTTTTATACCTATGATGTGATCTGTAGTGAGGGACTCATAGCATATAACGTGGCATGATAAGGTATTGCCATTATCCAGCCAGAAATCACTGAAATGATAAAATGAAATATTCAGAAGAGGAGCAGAGTCTGAATAGTTTTTACCCAGAAAATTAGGCTTCTTGAACATGGTTAGACTGAAAATACAGTAATTTCTGGGAAGAATCTGTGCAACACAATTATATCTTACAACTTTAGCTCTTAGACTAACCTAGTTCAATTATCAATACTTGTGGTGGGAGCAATAACATTTTCTAATTGGAATCTGTGTGTGTTTGCAAAATAGATAGTTTATTCCAATAAATGTTAAACCTCAGCACATACCGATAAGAATGGAGCCGTTGATCTTGACTTTGGATGTGTCATTTCTGTTGTCACACTGAGGTTAAGGAATATACTTTGTTTGAGATTTTTTATTGCATGCTAATAGGCCAGACATTAAATCTTGTGTTCAAGTTCTGTAATTTTGTGTTCCAGTTCTGTCTACTTGCCAACTAAACAGAATTGTTGTGTTAGACCGTACCCATGATGAATTTTGATATTGTCTGTACTGGCCTTTTAGTTTTATTTGCAAGTCGCCTGAAAATGCAACATAAGGTCAACTTATCTTTGAACTGATTGGATATTTTGTATTGATGGTACTTTACTGTGCAGGATGATATGGACAAGCGAATTCAAGAACTTACCAATGAGCTGGAGTATGCAAAACGAAAATGTGAAGTTTACCGTTCTAACTTGCTGTCGGTTCTAAAAGATATTGAGGACCACAAGCTACAGTTGTCAATCAAAGTTCAAAACATAAAGATCAATATGAAGGATGGCCTTTGAGGTGCAACACAATTCTCCCATGCAGTTTCATTCCCTTCTATTCTTCTTCATATTCTCATTATCTTGTATTTCAAGTCTTTCATGAACCCTACTTACCGGGCTAAGCTGATCACTCAGCTTTGGATGTTGCATAGAAATTAAGAAAGGCTTCATTCTGTATCGTCCTGTACAGAGTATGTGTATTTTAGGTGAATATTTTTCAAATTGAGAATAGTTTCTTTTTGGAGAAATATAGGGTGACCGGTGGCCCGTGTCAATAATGTTGTCTGAGGAAAAATTTATAGTGACCATCTAGCTAGTAGATCATAAGCATAGAGTTTGCAAATATTTGTGGTTAAAAAGTTTGGATCTTTATTGATTTGGCTTATTGAACGAATGACTGAATGACAATCTTACATGTAAATGCGTTACTTTGGTTTGTAACTCTGTCAAATTCTCTATTGGTCGCTATTTTGTTATTGTTAGTCTCCAAATTTCAGCTGTGACCATCCAAGGCAAATCACCTTTGCATAACGGGAAATGCATATAACGGTGTATTACTAATTACTTGACTGCAACATTAAGAGAAGCTTGGGATTTGTTGGGCGGAAGGTTCGGATGCTCGTATTGAGAACGTCGATCATCATTCAGTATTATGACTATTGTGGTGGCTATTTTCCTTGGATTCAGAGCACTTTCTTCTAACTCTTTTTTTTTTCTTTTTTTTCTTTTTTTTTTTTTGAACATATTACAATTTGGAGGAAGGGGGATTGGAATCCCAACCCTAAGGCTAAAGATGCATTTTATGATAAGACATATAATTATCAAACCGCGAAAGTTAAGTGCATTTTTTTCTAACCTATGATTATGATTGAAGAGTGCCTTTTTAATTAGAGGTTGGAATGGAAGACACCTTAGGGTGAGCTTGGTTGATGGAATAGGTTTTCCATGGTTAAAATATATTTATAAGGTAAATTAGTGAGAGTAGAAGGGATTTGGAATACATATTTCTTAATTTTATCAATTTTTTCTGACAATGTGAAATTGTTGAATAAGATAGGAATATTTATAATTCCCTCTACTCTTTTTTAATTGTCTTTCTCCCTCAATTTTATATCATATATCTTGTAAATAAATAAAAATTGAAAAAAAATTTTGATCTAAGTAAAAATATTTAACAAAAATTACATATAGAAAGAAAAAAACCTTTCCAAGTATAATATAGTTACTATATAAAATATTAATATACTTACTATATAAAATATCTAGTCAAACTTTATGCCTTGGCCAAAAATGGAAAACCTTTTTTTTTTATATTTACGCTAAGGTTTGATAAAGGACTTCTCCCAATAAGTAGTTGTGGAGAAATGATTGGTTCATTCTCGCCTTCTAAAAGTGCTGACTGCTATCACCAATCCCAATTTGGAAGGCTTGGACAGCTTTTCTTGTGTTCTTTTTCGATGGCATGATGACTTGAATATAGAAAAAGCGGATCTAAGAACTATAAGTGAGACACCATGTCTCACTAGGCATGCCACTAAAGGATTGTTTCTTCAAAAATCTTAAAGGGGCATACACATGACAAATCTAGATGTAGGGTATGCCACTTGCTTTTCTGTAAAGTGAGAAAAGAGGATTTTCCTAATGACCCTCTCCTTCCACATGATTGATCTCCATTAGGATGGCTCTAAGAACATCGGTTTAAAGTTGTAATCTGCGTCTTCAGATGATTTGCAAGAAAGAGAGATGCTTTCATGTAAAATGAGTTATTAATCTATTTACACCATAAATTGCATTTTTTAAGTGATGTCACGTGTTAATGGATAAGGTAAGATTAAATCCATTGAAGGGATGCGTATCTGTAAAGTTGGTTGGGAGGATAAATGTTATCTGGTTTGTTGTAGTTTGAATTTAAAAGAAACAAAAGCCCTAGAATTTGGGAGGAAGTTATCCATAATCTGATCAGCCAAGAGACAATTGCACGAATGATACACATAAAAGCTTTTTGATTTTTCAACAGACACGACCAGTCCTACACAAAAACTCATCAATTTTTCAATTCTTTAGTTTCGTAGTGACTGCTCATCTTAGCTTTTATATTTCAATTTTAGCACAGATTCTAGTAGATTTAAGTTGTTTTTAGCATTCAAGTCCCCAAATTAGTTTGTGTAATTGCTTCTTTGACTTCCTTTCGTGCAATAAACATCAAGTTTACTCTAATTTGCATTTCATTCAATTCATTTTGAATCTATTAACTTAAATTTATGGTATTGGTAAAGTCCTTGAGATTGTTCAAGGCAAATTAACAACTCATTCTGTAGGAAGGCATCCCTCCCTCTTGCAAATCGTCTGAAGGGTGCAGAACTCAATCTTAAACCAACGTTCTTCCAGTCATCCTGACGGAGGTTGACTACATGGAAGGAGAGGGTCATTGAGAGAATCCTTTTTTCTTGCTTTTCAAAAAAGTAAGTGGCACGTCTATATCCAAATTCCACACGTGCAAAGCCACTTGAGGATTTTTTAGGAACATAATCTATCTTAGATAACTCTGAGAACTTAAACATTATCGTGAATTAAAGTTAATATATCGTAAATGAATTAAATGAAATGTAAATTGAAGTAAACTTGCAAATGAAAGATGCATCCAAGTTAAACTAAACATATTCATTGTTGAACTAAACTACAATCTATGGACAAAATTGGAAATTTAATCAAATTATCTAGACTGCTTGAGACAAAATGATAATGAAACTAATATGAATAGAGAGTAAACTAACATGCCAACAACTAAGAAGAAGCATGAACATCATATAAGTAATCATTTGAGGAAAAACGCTACTTATCATAAACCTTACACAAACACCAATCAGAAAAGAAATAGCACCTTGTGAAAATTGAAAAGCTTGATGTTCATTATATGAAGGTAGATTGCTAACAAAATCTACAAGTGCTAAAACTAGTTATAAGTTGTGTGTAAGACTAACCGTGTGTTGAATGATCAAAAAATTCACTTCTGTTTGTTCTCTTGAAGCCTAAAATTCCCCACTTCTTGATAGTTGCAAAAGATGGGCAGTTTCATAAGAAAGATGGAAACCTCAACAATGGACTAAGTCAGAACACCTTCGAGATCTCACAATCTATCCCTATTTTTTACCAACTCAATCTTCCAACTAAATTGTATCCTAAAACGTAGTTGTAACAAGTCCACTTCAATTCAAATTGGCAATTAAAAAGATAATCATTATCGTCTTGAAATTAATCATCCATTTGGCAAGTGATTTGTTAAGGCATTAAATAGCAAGTGTAACATGGCAGTATCTTGTCCATCCATTCAAAAATAAATGACACGTGATGTCATTTTAAATTTTGTAATTTATGGTATAAATAGTCTTTAATTTTATCTATAATTTTATTAATTTATAGTTTTTTCTTAAATAATTAATTATGATATTTGAAAATATCTTTTAAAAAATTGATTTTATTATGTTAAATAATAAATATTAATTATTTTATTAATTATCATTTGTTTTATTAAGATAAAAATTTGACAATTTTAGTGGCTCTAACAAAAGCAATTGTAACTATAACCATTCTGGACTCTATAAAAAAAAAAAATTGCCTAACCCTTAAAGTATGTAATGTGCGTAAATTCCTGTTTTTTTAATTGAAATAATATATGTCCTTACGAGATATTTTAATGATTAAAAATTTAAATTCACATATTAGAGGTTTTAACTGTGAATTTAAGATGGATAGAAATAATGTTGAAAGGAGAAAATTTATTTTTTATAACATAACTGATCACTAGATGTCTGAAAAAAAGAAAAAAAGAAAAAGAATCAACCTATAGCTACATTTCCCCCCACATTTTTACTGGATATATTATGCATGCTTTAAACCTCAATATTGTGGCTTTTGCTGGCAGTGCATCATCAGATTAACGAGATTTTCTAAACTCTTCATCACTGCGCCTGGCAGTGCATCATAACCGTTGTAACTCTGAGCTTAATCGTAGGCTCAATAGCTGTTATGAGTTTCACCAAAGCACGAATGTATGCCTCGAATCATTATTGCTTAAAGCGTTTGATACACATCATTATTGTTTTGATATGTTGTGGCTGTGGTTTTTCATATGTTGTGTTATTGTAAAAGTTATACTGACATTTGATAATTATGTTCACAAAATATTAATACATAATATTAAAGTATTGGAAAAAATCAGGATGTAATAGTTAAAATATTAAAAGAATGTTAATGAAAAAATTAAATATTTTTAATAAGTTAATATAAAAAAGTATTTATTAAAAGTATTTAAATAATTTTACAAAACATTTTAATATTTAAAATGTCAAAAAGTCTTAATTTTTATTTTTATTGTTAATTAAAAAAAATTAAATATAATAAAATTAACATTTTTAATGATGTCTCCGCTACAGACAGTGAGACAACAATCTCAAATGTAACCCTTTTCATTCAATTTAACAAATTAAGCTTTTCATATGGGTTTGAGGCGGCCACTTAAATCCTTTCAACTCCAAAATATGGCTCTTTATTTATTTATTTTTTTTCAATTTTAAGTTTCATAATATTTTATTTTAAATTGCAAGCCAATTCTCTTAAATTTCTTAATTCATATTACTTATCTACAATACAATTTGAACTCATGCTATCTTACTTATATTAAAAATAAAAAATTACACTTATATTTAGTTCGTTTGTGCCACTTCGAACTTTTAGAATTTATCAAGTCATTGTTCACCTTTCCTTTCACTTCATATGGGCTTTTTATTTCGTTTCACTTTTCCTAACGATGCTACACAAAATGTTGCAAATCAACTTCCATGTCATTTACTAAGTCCTTGCGCATTTGCAGAAACTGATGTCTTATTACAACTGCGTCTCTCTATCAATCCCTTCCTAAATCCTAAGAAGCTATTACCAATATTCTGTGAGTATTTGAAACATAGAGATGCACTATATTGCTTTTCAAATTACTTTTCACTCTTTTAAACTAAGCCTTGCATTCTGAACCTTGACAGAAAGCTTCAACTTCTCTTCCTCCATATCCCTTAAAACAGCCAGCAGGTTTGATCGGTACACTTCACATCGCTGATTTACGCTTTCCAATTCGGTTGTCAATTCATGGATTTTCTTTCTCTTCTCATCCTGTAGTACACAGAGCACGGGAAATAATTTATTATGTCATGATTTTAGATTGAAAGCACAATGTGTGCGCGCATTCACTAAAGTTGTTGAAACTCTCCACTACAGATATCGAAATGCATCCAATGGCAATAGGAAAGAACGATAGATGCAATCAAAGATTGCAGCAACTTTACTGGGTCTGAGATGATGTTCATGCTAATCTAGCACCAAAAGAAAAGAAATGTGAATAATAAGGAAGCCAGGGTAACTTTTATTTTTTCTTTCAAGTTATTGGGCACATGTTTAGCAGATCAGTAGATTTTCAACATGGAATGACTGATCACCTATGAAATATTCAATATTACAAAAAAAAAAAAAACCTAAAGAAAAAGGCATGATGAAGCACATTTTTTAAAGAGTATGCATATTATCCTTCTTTAGATAAGTAATCTTCTAACTACAAAGTTATAGTTAAATACAACAAAACCATTAAACATACTTTTTCTTATTTAAAAGAAATTTCAGTAAAAACTTAAAGAAGACAAATATAGCTATAAGGGACGACTACCTGAGTACAAGAGTGCAAAAAACTTGTGAGGTTCTAGATCTTATTCACTGAAATAACTAAACAAATACAACCCCATTTGTAAAATGAAAGAGCTCATTTTGGACCATCATTTAGAAGGAGATCAAAATAAATGGAATTGAGGTAGTTGAGCTTCAAAAAATCTACTCTCTTTATATATATATATAAGAGATCCACTTACACACAAGTCTTAGACACCACACTTATACAACATTTCAACCACTTATCTCTTTACTTTTAATTGTTGAAATTTATCACGACTTTTTAGGTGAAAAAAATAATTATCTTTAATAAATGTGAACAAATCTCAACCATAACCATGTTGAAAGTGAAGAAATGAATGGTTGAGACTTTGTGTAAGTGTAACATGTAAGACTTATGTATAAGTGTAGCATGTAAGACTTGTGTGTAAGTGAATCCTTACTTTATATATATATAGAGAGAGAGAGAGCGAGAGGAGAAGGATCCACTTACACAAAATTCTTACACACCATACTTATACAAATTCTTGATCATTCATTTCTATATTTTTAATGATTGAGATTTATCATGACTTTTTAGAAGAAGAAGATATTATCTTTAATATATGTGAATAAATCTCAACCATTGAAAGTAAAGAGATGAATGGTTGAGATTTTGTGCAAGTGTGGTGTATAAGATTTGTGTATAACTGAATCCCTACTCATATATATACATATATATGAAGAAAGGGAGGAGGCAAGGAAGTACAACTACAAAAAAATTTAAATCATCATCCCAATACTTGCAAGAGAAAACCGAAGAAAATGCCACTATATTAGAATGAAAATAATTTTACTCCAACAATACCATAAAACGGATAAAATAGAAGGAAAACCATAAAGCATTGACAGAAGTCAGCTCAGGGAGAATTTTGTAAAAGTATATATGTTTTACCAGTTCAATGAATTGAAGTTGTGATTTGAGGAAAATGCCTACAGAAGTTTTTAATGAACTTATGTCCAATAATTGACAAAAGAGGCACTGATTATATTTTAATTTCCCCATACACAATAATTGCATTAATGATATACCAAATTTATCAAATAAAACATTAAAAACAATATTTACTATGGATAGTTACTCAATCCTACTTTTGGAGGAAATTAGTACGCCATTGGTTTCACTCAATTATTGAACCAATTAGCAAAATAAAATAGCATTCTAGAGAAGCTAAAACAATAGTCACATGATTCATAACAACAAGCTAGAAAGGTTGTAAAGCAAGAGAAACTAACCGCAGATTGATATGATGCTGTTTGAATGTTTTCAGGTGCATTTATCTCTGAATTACCTCCATTCATCAGAGTGCCATCCTGTGTGCCAAAACCTTGATTCTTCAAAGCAGCAACCTTTTTTGTGGCCTCTTGTAAAGCTTCCATTGCCACATGATAAATGTGAATAGATTTTGCTCCTTCCTCTACATATTTGACTGCTTCTTGGCGTAGATTGTTATACCTAATTGTTAAAGAGTCTTGAGAATTATTTGGCATTTCAGAAGCATGTTCCTCCAACACAGCTCCACTTTTGGCATTTCTTGTCCACCGTTTTAATACATATTGAGGAGGAAGGGTCAAAACATTTTTTGCTCTAAAAACTGCTAATATGTGCCTGCAAATTATTCCTGAATATTCGAACATTTGGCAGCTGCAACCAGCTTTGACCTCACTAGAATTGAAATTAACAGAGTGTGCTTTGTGTACTTCCCCAAATTTGGCCACCCGATACGTAGAAAGAGCACCCAAGTCTTCAATTTTGGTAGCAGGATTGGCAAGGGTCTCAACCAATTCCTCTTGGAATTTCATAAATATTCTTCTGGTATAGAGATTAGCTGCTTGTTTTTCCATGGGAGATGGTGTCCTAAGAACTGGCATGGTGTTGCTAGTGTCATAGTCTGCCTTTAGTTCTTTTTCGTGCCAACTTGCTATGGCTTTCTCATACTGTTTAATCAACATCTGTACAGTGGTTGATGCATTCACATGCCCTTCA
Organism: Rubroshorea leprosula; assembly: GCA_020521535.1. Lineage (NCBI taxonomy): Eukaryota > Viridiplantae > Streptophyta > Magnoliopsida > Malvales > Dipterocarpaceae > Rubroshorea > Rubroshorea leprosula. The sequence continues at coordinate 4,249,786 of BPVZ01000009.1, forward strand.
AAGAATGAACTTAAATCCCCATTTACACCAATCATGGATAATTCCCCAAAGAAGGTATTTCGCATATACACAGGAACCCATTGCTGCCGAACATTATATATAGACTGAAGCCATTCATTATCCAAGACAACATATCTTTCCAGAAGTGATGCCCAAAATGACTCAAACTCATCAACTGTCTCTGTCTCATTAATACACTTCTTAAACTCTGCTTCAAAAGTAGGATGCGACTCATAAATATGAGTCAGTTTCTTTTGGGTTTCACTAAATATGCCCCACTTATTGAAACGAAGCCGAGTTTCAGGAAAAACTTGTGAAACAGCCACCTGTATGAGCCGGTCAGGATCAGTTGTGATAGAGATAGGATGACGGCCAGACATTGCATGAAGCCAAGTCTGGAACAGCCAAGCAAAGGAGGACTCAGACTCATTCAGAATTAGAGCACATCCAAACAACACGGGCTGCCCATGATGATTTAGTCCCGTAAATGAAGCAAAAGGTACCCGGTAGCGATTTGTCCTGTATGTTGTGTCAAACATTACCATATCCCCAAAGTAAGTATAATTTATCCTGGCTGTTGCATCTGCCCAAAATATATTTCCACCAGTGTTTTCATTATCACCCTGAATTGCATAATAGAAAGCAGGATTCTCAGCTTGCATGCGCTTCAGATAGTCCAATATATGCTGTCCCCCACCCCCAAGGGTCCTTTGCCTTCCTGCACTCATGTGTCTACAAAACCCAGCTATAGCAAGGGAAACGAAAATAACAAACTTAAATCATCACCAAAGTTCTTCACCAACAGAATGAACAACAGCCATGAGTAACGTATCAAAAAGAGATGAAAGATTCGTTTAATCAAAGACTCAGTTATCACAGCTACAGTATAAGGAAGTTTTTACAAAATTAACAGCTTCTATACTATTGCTACTTCATAATAGATAAATAATGTTTACATTTAGTTATTTTTAAATTTTCATTAGAATTTACAAGGCTGTAGCCTTTGTCTATCATTCACCCAGCTAAATTAGTGGGAAAAATAGAATAGAATTCTATAAAAACAAGAAGTGTCAATACAGTCTTCAGTAATGTCAGCTCCACAACCATTATCTTTCCTTTCTATCCACATCCATCATTGTAAATCAACAGCAATTACCAATATTGATATCTATGTTTTAGAGAGAATGCTGTTTCTAGAGAACAAAGTGAAGAAAGGAAAGCTACAACCTTCAACTATAATTTCGAATCCCCAAAAACAGGAAAGCTTCTAAATGCAATTTATAACATTTTAAGTAAAGAAAATCGAATTCAAAGCACCAACATGCTTTCAGACAAGACATAAATCCTCCTAATCAAGAACATACTAATGTAAATGAAACTCGGAGCAAAGAGAAGCTGCATAGACAATTAAAAAGAAGAAAACTGATAGCAAATTGGTATAGAGTAAGACTAAAGAAAAGGAACTGACCTAAAATCCACTTCAAATGAAACGGGAATTTGCTAGGGAAAGTTAGGATTGTACTCGTTCTTCACAGCGTTTGAAATGCAATTATGGGGTTAACAACATTGACCTCCTTTCTTTCTCCGTTGCGCAGACACAGACGCAGACGCAGATGCGAAAGAAAGATGCGCTCCTCTTGCCTCGTCAGTCGGCTACTTGCAGAAGCTGAGAAATTCACTAGTGGATTACAATTTGGTCTCTATCCAAGTAGGATGATATTTATAATATGGGGCATTCCTTTTACCTAATTTAATATGTAGTACCAGAGGTTTCTCAGCCTTGAATAGTTAAGGGCCTGTTTGGTGTGGATTGTGGGAAGAGCTTTTCGGCTCTAGAAGCACAAGCCACACCAAACGGGGTAGTTTCTTGAAGTGGCTGCAGCTTTTGAGAAGCTCAGCTTCTCACTTTTCCTTTGCAAAGGTAGGAAGCTCCCATTTCTTACTTTCGCGACAGTTTTCAACTTTTGAATTAATGAAATTGACATGATATCTCCATTTTATCCTCACACTTCCTTTTATTTACAAAAAAACCACTATATAATGTTTCAAAACACCACATTTCTGCCCCATTCTTCACCATTCTTCACTGTCTTCTTCCTCATCCAATTCAATTAGAGAGACAAACAAAAATTCTTCCTCATCCAGTCAGAGAAACAAACAGAAAATCATTATCGAAAATCCCTCATCTACGAACTTAGGAGCTGAATTCGCGACGAACCCCGTATTTGGGTTCCGAGACGAACCCAAGAGCTGGGTTCACGACAAACCCCACGCCTGGGTTCGTCTCGAAACCCAGGCGCTAAGGTCGCCAGGAACCCAGCGCCTGGGTTCGTCGACGAACCTAGGAGCTGGGTTCACGATGAAGCCCATGCCTGGGTTCGTCTCAAAACCCAAGAGCTGGGGTCGCCAGGAACCCAAGAGCT
>BPVZ01000009.1:4268287-4305054 GCA_020521535.1 Rubroshorea leprosula
AAAATTAATATATATAATTTATATTAATAAAATATTAAATTTAATGATTAATTTTTAAAAATATTTATTAAAAAATAGAGTTTTTAAAATTAAAGCTGTAATATATATGTACCATTCATATAAAAAACTCCTCATATAATAAAACACCTTGATTGTAAAATTAAATTTTAACATAACATTCTAAATATATTATTTTTTATCCATTTTCTATTCTTTTATTTTTCTTACCCCCGTTAAATTGAGAATGCTAAGAAAATTACTGTTGGCCCACTTAAACAGTGACTGATACTTCACTAATTAATTTTAAAATTTTCCGATTTGTAAAAATAATGGGTTATTTATAGTGCTCAAATAAATAATTAGTCTAATTTTAGATGAAAATCTCATTTAAAAAATAATCAATCATTTTAGATAGAAAATTCATCTTGACTTGTCTTCCCAAATACATCTATTCAGGCTTTTACTCAATTTCCATCGTACACATTTTTTGAAAAATTTTCACTGGATCATAAAATTCGGTTAATTTATGTGTAATTAAATAATTTTGTCTTTGCCCCACGTATTTTCTGCTTACTGAATGGGCATTGTGCCTTAATTACTATTAAGAGATTCCTTTTTTTCAAATTTCCTAAAAAGTATTTTCTATTTAATGAAGGTTTATGATTTAAATATTGAAGTCCAAGTTCGAATGTTGCTGATTTGTTTCGGTAATTGATAAAATTCTTTAAATATTTGAATTTTAGAAATACCGTTCATATATACATATTGAATAAGGGGAAGTTGGAGAAAAATGGATTAAATCCTAGATCAAATTATCGAATTGCCCAAGGGTTGTTGGCACACCCACCCAACCAAAGAAGCTAATGGTGGGAGTGTTACCATCGCAATTTATATATATATATATGTTTTATTTTGATTGCACAATAAAAAATAATTATCTCTCATATTTTATTTAACCTCATCCACGTATCATGCGATTTAAATTCAGAATTTTTTAATTCTGACGAAAAGAAATAACCATTAAATTATTTAGATCCTTGACGAGATTTATATTTTAAATATGGTACATAAGATAATACACTAATATATCATAATTTTTTTAAAGTTCTTAATCACTTATTTATCAAAAAAAAAAAAAATCTTAATCATTTAGATGTCTTCAAGCTGAGTAAAGTTGTACTCAATCCATTTATCAGAATTCTATATTAATTCAAAAACCTTTCCAGCAATGACTAGCGAGTGGGGTTAGGATGTTAGGTTAGACTGTATGATAAAAATAAAGTTTTGGTCTAAATTGAAATTTACTTGTAGATAGGGATGGCAATTTCTCCTGATCTCCGTCACGGGGATGGGGAGTATTTTCTTTTCATGAAATTTCGCGGAAAATTTTTCTCGTCCCGTGGAGTCCTGCGGGGATCCCTATCCCCGCAAAAATTAAAATAAATATAAATTAATTTTATCTTTTAAACTCTAATCCAAATCCAAACTCAAGCACAAACCCAAACTCAAGCACAAACCCAAACTCAAGTTCAAATTTAATTCAATCAAAATTAAATTTAACCCAATTTTACCTAACCCAACCTAACCCAACCCAATCCATAAAAATTAACCCAATTCATTCCCCTACTTATATTTAACCTTAACCCTAATTCATTTCTTAATTTTTATTTTCACCTTCCCCTCTATTGTTGGTTTAATTTTTATTTATGTTTTAGTTTAGCTTCGATTAATATTTGTTTATGTTTGGAACAAATTTGTTAATTGTTAGTTTAGTTATTTATATTGAATTGATTTTTATTTATATTTGGACCATTTATATTTGATTTTATAGTTAAAAATTTTAGTTAATTGTATTTGAATTTTTAAAGTTTTATTTATTATAATTGAATATTAATTAATTATATGTAAAAAATAAAAAAAACTTATAATTTAATATTAATTAGTAAGGAATGAAGGCAGAGGGTAAAATTTACTCTTCGTAAAAAATCTCCACGAAAATCTCCGTCTTCGCTATTCACAGTGACAGGGATAAAAAGAGACTCCCCAACTCCACGAACCCCATTGGCATCCCTATGCCAAATGGAAAGACGTGGAAACATCCCTTGTCCAGTGGTGAAAAACGTGGAAATCAAGGTTAAATTGTAGTAAAAATGCAAATAAAAAAAAAAAAAAAAAAAAAGGAAGAAGGAAGCAACCCAAAACCATGGACGCTAGCCTCCGGTATTGATAAGTACCGGGTTTTAAAGTTAATGTTACCATTAATGCTTCAATTGAAAGACCGTTTTTTCCAACCAAACATAAGATTATAATTTATATGTTGCCCCCTTTAATCAATTTCCTTTTCATACTTTTATTTTTTAAATATCAAGTTATAATTATACCATAAAAAATAACTATCTTTTATTTTTTAACTTAATTTAACTGCATGCGATAAAATTTAAACTTAAAATTTTTTACTTTCACAAAAACAAAATTACTATTAAAATACTTAAATTATTAAAAATTAGCTTGTCAAACTTTAGAAAAAGAAGTGGTCTAATTTAGTTGTCAAATTTTATTTTATTATTTTTTCTACAAAATAGTCATCTTTAATAAGAATTAGGATTCACTTTACAAGCAATTTTTACCTACATTATTTATACAAAATCTTAATTATTTATTTTTTATTATAAATGGTTGATATTCATCTACTTTTTTATCTTTTTTTTAAAAAGAAAATTGCCCTTTTCTTATAAAGAGTTATGATAAATCTTAATTATTTATAGTGAAAAAATAAATAATCAAAATTTTTAATTATTTATTTTTTTATTATAAATGGTTGATGTTCATCTACTTTTTTATCTTTTTTTTTTTAAAAAAGAAAATTTTCCTTTTCTTATAAAGAGTTATGATAAATCTTAATTATTTATAATGAAGAAATAAATAATCAAAATTTTATATAAATAATATGTGTATTAGTTTTGTGCAAGTAGATCTTAACTTTATTAATAAATTGAGTGACTGTAAACAAGGTGGAGCAAGAAAATTGAATGACATAATTTATTGTTAACCACTTAAGTCTTAAATATCTTTTATGATGCTAGTTATTAAGTCTTTTAACAAAATTAAGAAATAAATATATTTTCTTCATTCTCATATCTCTAATAATATTTTATTAAATGAATTATTTTATTAAATAAGAAACAGCGTCTCATTATAATAATACCTAAATAATAGATTAACTAATTCAAAAAATTTCAAAATCTAATTATTTCCATCCCAAAATGTTTGTCTTTTTTTTTTTTTTCTTGATTACCGATTTGTCTATTAAAAGCATTTATTTTGAGTAATGATGCAAGCACCGAAAGTCACGGGACGAATTTAGAGGCGACTTACGTGGCTTGCCACTTTATTAAATAAAAACCCAAATCAGTCAGTGGGGTTGGAGTTGGGGTCTGTGTGCGTGACTTGCCACATAAGTCGCCCTCTAAATTCGTCCTGTAAGTTTCGGTGTCTGTATCATTACTCATTTATTTTTCATCTAAAAGAGCTAAACAATTTGAAAGAGAACATGTAATTTAGTGCTTAAAAATTAAAATCAGTAACCAAATAAAGACTCAAGTCTTTTTATCAACTAAAGTTTTTGTTACTCAAATTACTTTCTAAAATAAATGACAAAATAAAATCTTAAAACAATTTAAAAACTTAAAGGGAGAAGATCTTTGAGTTTGGATTTAATTAAGAGTTTTGATTGATAATTTATTCGATATGTAGAAAATTCATTTATTTAGATTATAATGTTATTATCTTTTGATTTTGTTAAGTCTTATTGTTCTCGCCATATTTGAAATGTATAAATCATATTAGTCTTAAGTTGTTATGTATGAAAAATTATATAGAGTGAAATGACAATAATTTAAAGTTTAACATAATAAATATAATATTTAAAAACTTCGAGGAAAAAATAATATATATACTAAATTTAAAGATTGCCAAAAATCTATAAGCAAGGTTGTCAAAATCGAGATTTTACCTAAAATCGTTTTGGTTAGGTGAAATCGAAATCGTAAAATCGAATCGGTAAAATCGAGATTTTACAAAATTTAATTTATAATATATAATAAATTATATAAAATCAAAATTAAATAACAATAAATCAAATTTAGAGTTAAAAACTTGAAATTAGCTAATTAAAATCTAAATATCCAACAACACAAATAAATTAAACGAAGAAGATGACTTAAATCTAGATTTTATAAATTTCAGATTTTAGTATAGATTTTACACGAAATGTCTTGCTGAAATCGTAAAATCGTAAGATTTTAAGATTTAAATCTAGATTTTGACAACAATGTCTATAAGGCAACTGCCCCCTACTCGCCCCCGTTCCCTCTGCTCCTAACTATAAGAACCTACAAAGATGACAAAGCACAAGACCTTATATAAGGGAATTATAAAATTTGAAAGAGAAACACTTTAGGATTATCGTTTCACTCTCTCTTTCTCTAGAGTGCTAGTTAGTAAAATCATACAAGTTCTCATCAAAATAATCCAGGTGAGTCCTTTTTCATACTATAAGCTTAATGTGAGATCACTTTGGGATCCATCATCCTTGGCTAACATTTAAGTCTAAATTAATGTCTAGATCTAAATCAAAACTTAAATTGAACAACCCACTGTAATGACTCCAAAAGTTTGGCCAAGGACTTAAACTAAACAAGCCAAAACTTGTTGGATCAAACTTAAACAAGATATTGAATAACCTATAAACTAAATTGAAAACCTTAAAAAAGCTGAGGGGACCTACTACACAAATTTCCCTAGCTCTATCTTTCTCATACAACCATAATCACCAGCCATCATGATCTTTATACTAGTGACATTGTTGCAACCCTTCAACCTAGCTTCCAGATGCAAACCCACCATCCCTTCATTCCTCTTTGACCCTTGTGGGTGAACACACCCTTTCCCTCTTCACGTATTTTTCCTCGTAACCATTTACCTACCTAAGCATGCAACCATGCTACTCCTTTACCTCCATCATCAATCCCAACACCTTTAACCAAAAGAACACCAGATCCAATAATGTTAACCCCGACTAGTCATCATTGAGGTTGCCAATAGCAACTATCATTGATGACTTGCACCAAGTACAAGTCATAAACCTTAAACTGCTATTAAAAACGAAGAGATGCGTTGCCTTGAATGAAGTGAAGCTTAGAGATAAAGGAACAAAGACAAGCACAAACACATGACGTACATAATGAGAAAAAAAGCAACCTTGATCGGTTGTAGACCACCTTGAAATAAGGACATAACCACCTTTGATAGCAAACTCACCCTCTTATGCAAGCCTCAACCCTTGCATGATTACTTATAACTTACAACTATTCTAACTTTTGTTAATTTGTATTTTAAATAAAGTATTAATTTTTTTTCTAATTTTCCCCCTATTAAGACTTCCTAGTTACTCCTTTAGAAGAGAATAAATAATTACTTCATTTAAAGAAAGGTCACATTTCCAAACAAAAGTTTTAGAGTTAAATAGGAGTAAATATGGAATTTTAGTAAGTTATAACTGTTTTGATTATAGAATTTTGTATTTTATCTATAAATTAGTATGAAAGCAGTGTATCTAAAGAAAAATGTAACAAAGTTAATTACAAACCAAACAATAAATCCAATAGTGAGTAAACCACACCAACAAACTAAATAGTCAAAAGCTAAACCACAAAACATATGTAAATAAAAACTAACAATGAATTGCACCATTGTTTAACGTCACTTGAGCAAGGAGGGACTACGAAGAGTATGAACGTCCTTTTGACAAAAGAACTTTTTAATAACTTGTTCCCAATTCCACTCTTCATATCCAAAATTGTAAGATCTAGATACCAATACAGGAAATTATTATTGATAAGGAGCCAAAAGCTTGCCTTCAATCTACTTGCATCATCTTCTACATGAAAAGGTGGCTAACAATATATATACTTAAGTTATTTTAAAACCAAAGACTTCTGTTATTAGGAGGACAAAGAAACCCTAGATATCACTATTGTGCATTAAAATGAATTTAATAACATAAGAGTTCTAGATTCCTATAACAGTAGAGCCTTCCCCAATACCTAAACACTTCATCATTAGTATCAACACTAATGATGAAGTGGTAAATATTTTTGGAATTTTTTAGAGAAAGACATTAAAGCAATATAGAGTAATAATAAAAAGGATAACAAAGATCCAATAATAAGGTTTGAAGTTAAGGTAGATCCCAAACTTTGACTTACCTTAAACAAGGTCATGGCTCTCTTATATGGTTGATAAGCAACCGCAACCATCATCTTTAACTTTGGCATGCCTCCCAAGAACATTTTCTAATCTATCTTCATCAATTACTATATCTGACACATCTAGCTTCTTTTCTTTTACTTTTCTTTTTGCTTTATTAACACTAAAGGTATATAATAAATACTATAGTACTTGATAATAGCTTTTTTAAGCTTAGCACATAGATGGAGAGTGAACTAAGTTTAAATAACTTTTGTTCTTAAAACCATTACATACCTTACCTTTTTTTTTCTCCACCTCAAATCTAAGAATTATTAATTCGTTGCCCATTCATAGCATGCCCAGGATCTTGAAGAGATATATCATTAACTTCACCACAAACATTCTCACTAAAATCCAATCACTTATAAATTTAACATAGAGCCTCTCATACTTTGAATCTATTCACTTACAAGTAGATTTGGAGTTATTTGCCCAACAATCAAGAAATAAAGGCTATATAAGTACAAATAAACTTTTACCTTGAATGAAACCACTCCCAATTATCTTGTCGATCCTTAGATTCATCCTTTCCTTAGTAATTTGATTTACCTTTTCTAGTTAACTCTATTCTAGGGAGGATGGCAGTTGACAATGTTGTCATTGCCAAAGAAATCATCACTTCCATGCATCATAAAAAAGGGAAAATTGAGGAGTGGCCATTAAAATTGACCTTGAAAAAGTCTTTGATAGTCTCGAGTAAGACTTCATTAAACAATGCCTCACTCATTTCGGCATCCTTGAGATTTGGATCAAAATGATTATGACTTGCATCTACACTACAATGACATTAGTTAATGTTAATGGCTATCTCTTGAAAGATTTCTACTTGTACTCCGCATTAAGCCAGGTCATCCAATTTCACTTTTTATTTTCATTATTTGCCTTTAGTTTTTCTTCTTCTTGGTGGAGAAATCATGCAATTCTTAACACCTAGAAGCCGCTTAAGGCATTTAGAAATGGTTATGTTTACACATTCTCTTTGTTGATAACATCTTCCACTTTGGCAAGGATACTCCCTCAACAGCCGAAGCCACTAAAATTGCTCTTAATACTTTCTGCTCTTTCTTCAAAAAGTCAACCTCCAAAAATCAAGAATCTTATTTTCCCTTAATGTGGTGGATCATATAAGATGCACAATTTGAAGCATTTCGGGTCTTCAATCAACCACAAACCTAAGCAAGAACCTAGCTTATCCCTCTTGTTTCCAAATCCTTGAATCATAAAGACTTCAACTTTATCATTGATAAAATCAAAAACAAACTAACAAGCTAAGTTCCTTCCTCATGTTGGCAGCATCAGTCTCCTCCCAACTATCCTTAGTGCACTATCTCTCCATGTTATACAATGTTGTGCCTTTCTTACTATTACCTCCAAATTGCTTGACAAATTTGCTTGTGACTTTTTGTAGCACTCAGACACCCCCCAAATGTAAAATTCACCTTATTAAATGCAATACCATCTATAAACCCTAAATGCCTAGTGGACTTAGGTTAAGGAAAACTGGGACTCTTAGCACAGCTTGGCTTGTTAAACTCATTTAAAAGGTTCCTTCAAACCCTCAAGCATCATTGGCTTTCATCTTGCGCTTTAAAATGCTACCTCTTAACTTTTAGTAAACCCCCCACATTTGGCAAATTATCTCAAAGAACGATTCCTTTAACCTTAAAATGTATTTGATAAATTGCTATTTCTAGCAATTTCATCAACTTTCTCTTAGACAATTGGTTCTATGGGCTTATGATTGATCGACGGGCCTTTTTCACCCATGGTCCTTAACTTTTTTTTACCTTATGCCACCCAATTTCTTAATTACTTTGACCAACTTCCTTGACACTTCTCGCAATACATTGCACTAATCATCTGCTTGGCACTTAATCTTATAAATCCTACCACTGAAGATGATTTCTCATGGTCACTTACTGGTAATGGATGCTTCAGTATCAACTTATGACTTAATTTTGTGCACATCAACACTCGCCAAATACTTTTGATTGCATATGGAAATTTAAATCTCTCCTTAAGATCCGTTTCTTCCGTAGGACTCTTGCTCACGATAGAATCCCTGCCAACTTGACTCTTTCCAATGGGAGTCCAGCAATATCTAGTCTAAGCTTGAAACGCCCTCCATGCAATTAGGGGTTGTCATTAGATCATTGTCATAAGGAATTCTACCCCTGTAGTTTTTGCAACTCTTCCTTTCTTAATCTTTTTTATTGGCTCAAAGTTAATAGCTAATCTAAATTATTCGCTTCCTTTCCTGCTGCTTTGATCGTCTTCTACTTTCTCCTTCGGAATATCTAGCTTGACAACCACAACCACTATTTTTGGCACTCATCCTCTTTCAACTCCGTCATCAACAAATTAATCGTCCAAAATACAAAATGCTTATGTTCTAAAGACAAAATTTTGCTAAATCCATTTCACCCAATTTCATGGCTATAAGATTGATTAAACAGTAGCAAGGTTGGATGAAACTCAACACCGATAGACTACTCTTTCAACTCGAGGCTCTCAGGTGTAGTGGGAGTCATTAGCGGCTGCCAAGGGATTTAGATAACAAGATGTACCATTTACGTTGGCAACGGCACTAACAATGAGGGTGGACTTTAAATTTGGGCATTTAAGTTTAGACTTAAATTGGCTGTTAACAAAGGAATTAGGAAACTCATTATAGAAATGGACTCTACTTTTGCTTTCTCTACTTTTTCTTATTTATGTTATGCTAACAATTCTTGATGCCCTCTCTCCTATCAAAAAATAAAACAATTCTTGATGCTCTTTGATCAATCATTGGATATTATTGACCCGAGCTCTCAATGAACTACAAATCCAGTATGTTTATCGTGAAGGCAATTATGTTGCAATGCTTCGCCAAGCATGGTGCTCAAATGAAAGATCTTCGATTGTTTTTGATTTTGTTCCAAATTTCTATATGGCTTTATTTGGCCATGATGTTTTTGGACCCATTTTGCACAAAATTACTTGTAGTCCGCTTTTAATTCATGAAATGCAATTTACTTTATGCACAAAAAAAAAAAAAAAATGCTACTATGTCGACTTGATTAATCAATCTCCTTATGTAGTTCTAATTGAATTGAAGGTCTGGGAACAAAACAAGTTTAGGTATGCTAGTAACATAATATCATTAAACACAATTATTTCAACAGTATTACAATTAATATTTACTTGTCATTATACCTTGATTTGCCTTTTGCATACTTAAAGCATCATGAGGATTGGCAGAAGTAGGATGCCAATTGCCTACTTGAGGTGAAGTACTCTACAAATAATCCTCAAATTCAGCTAATAAGTTTATACTAACACAACTTTCATTGTAATGACGTCCATGGATTGGTCGTGTGCATTCCTGTGTCAGGGAATTGAGTATTAGATTGCAATTTCTTATATGTTTAGAGCCGTAATAAATTTAGAATCTATTGTTCAAAAAATAATTAAGAAACTGGTGCCTTAAATGCCTGAAATTGGATTTGAAAAAGAAGTAAATGAAAGCTCCAAAACAAACTGACAAAGAAATGATGAGTATATGATGAATCAACATCCCACAGAGAACATGGCTGGAAAACGCTGAACAAATCATCCCACAATGCAAAGTTCCATCCGAATCCCAAGTTGAGAAGTTTTCAGCAGTTACAAGGCTGAATATCGAAGATGAAAATGTTTGCAACTTTAATGATAAATTTTAAATATAAGGCTTAAGATCAATAGACCTATTATATATAAATATATATATATATATATTCATTATTATGGTACCGAAACAAGGAACAAAATATATTAAATTATAGTTCAGTTTGAATTTTAAAATTAAGAATAAGCTTAGTTTGAGAAAATGAAGAAAATAAAAAGGAGGGGAAAATTTTTGGATAATGATAAGAGATGTGAATAATTTTTTAGTAAAATTTTTTAATATAATTTTTATATATTATTAAATAAATACGTATAATATTATAAATTTTAATAAAATAAAAAAATTAATTATTAAATAATATATAAAATTATATAAAAATAATTATAAAAAACTTATCACTTTATTATATTTAAAGGTTTTTAATCTAAATAAATTACAAGTTGTGCTAAAATTTTAAAATTTAATTAAATTTTTTCCTTCTCTTATTTTCTCTTGGTTCCTCAAGTGAAATATATCTTAAAAGGAAAAGAAAAGTAATTCTCTCCCTCATATTTCGGTTCAAACTAAGTTGACTCAATGACCAGCCGAACACAAGCAAATGCTCTAATCTAAGAGCTTGTTTGGTGCAAATTGTGGGAAGAGCTTTTTGGCTCTAAAAGCACAAGCTGCACCAAACGGGTCAGCTTCCTAAACTGGTTGCAGCTTTTGAGAAGCTCAGCTTCTCACCTTTCCTTTGCAAAGCCTAGAAGCTCTCATTTCTTACTTCCGCGGAAGCTTCTCGCTTAAATGTTTAATGAAATTGACATGGTATTCCCATTTTGTCCTCACACTTCATTTTATTTACAAAAAAACCACTATATAAAGGGTCATTTTATACCTCTTCTCTATTTCCCCTGTCTTTCTTTCTTTCTTTCTTTCTTTGTCTTTGAAGCAGCCGAACGTGCCTTGTTCTCCCTCCCTTCTTGCCCACCTTCTTCCAAAGCAGATCAGAGATATAAAAGCATCTTAGTCATCAACCTTCTTTCTCCCTAACTACTTGAAAGCAGAAAAGCCCATTTCCCCTCACCAAAAAATCCCCATCAAAATCCCATTTCTCTTCCTTCTGTGAGTCTTCTTCCTTTTCTCTAATTTTTTTTTCCTTTTTTGGTGTTTCTACTACCAATTTGGTGGTGATGAATGATGATTGTTGGTTGGTAGTGTGAGTTTTGGTGAAAGTTTTAATTTTTAATCCTTGTCGTTCCTTCTCTTCTTGCAGATCTGGGTGACGCGATGAAGCAGCATGGGTTGGTGAAGTCGAACGAAGCAGCAATATCGGAGGAGAGTGAAGCGAAGGGTGTTTCAACCACGGGACTTTGGATTCTCGAAGCATTGTGCCATTCCATTGTCTTCCTTTTAAGATCCTAATTCAATTTCCAGGTACATAAATGCATGCATTTAATTTGTTGTATTTTCACTTATCCATCTATTTGATGCATAAAGAGAAATTCTAAGAATTTTAACAATTTATTACAGTATATATGCTGTCTTGTTGATAAGATGTCTTTAACTAATTTCTTTTGGTTTGATTTCCTTACGTACATGTATTTTTCTCCTCTTCATTTGATATCAGTTTTTTTGCACCAAATTAATTACCCTGCACAAGGAGTATGGAGGTCTGCCTACTTTCTTTTTTGTTTTGATCATACGATTTTTCCAGCTCGCTAAGTTGGGGACGATGTATTTTTTTCTTTTTATAAAAGAATTTGGAGTTTAATATATATAGTTTGCATTTCATAAAAATAATTAAGAGGTTAGTGTTTGGAATATTGTCTTCCCAAATTTTTTTTTTGGATGTGTTTAAAGAACTAGATACTAATTAATGTATTTAAAAACTTATTGTTAAATTAAAATTTTTATTTTCCAACGATTTTACTATCTCTGCAGAATCTCCTTTCTCCCTCTACACATTGCCTCCTTTTCCGATAGATATACCTTGTTCTATGACTATGGTAGGAGATGAGGGGTCCTTTAGGGGCAGTCATAGGGAGGTACCCATCAAGTGATGGGAGTACCTAACTGGGAGGAATCATAAGGCACAATAGGAAATGCAGAGATGTTGCATTTCTTGTTATCTTTATAGCATTTTGGGTTGCTATGATTGTTAACTCTAGCTTTGGGTTCAACCAAGGAATTTGTTGTTTTTATGTGTTTTTTTTAGTGTGTCTCAAACTTAATTGGGTTTTCTGTTTTGGCTCACTTACATTAATGTATGTAATGGTAGACGTTTGTAAGTTTGGTTGGGGCTAGGCATGATTAAAATTTTCAGGTTAATTTGCACCTATAAAAGACTATTTTATAATTCTTCCTAGTTTTAGCATTCTATTTTTGGTGTTATAATGTGTATCTATACTTCCATTATTCAACATTTATTTCTATGTGTTTGTAGATCTTGTTTTAAGGCCAAAATTATTTCAATATATAAGATGGCTGAAAAAAGGTCAAAGGCAGTGTGAGATGCATTTAAAACAAAAATTTTTTGTGAGATATGTGTGGAAAAGGTCAATGTCGGTAATCGTCTTAATAGTACTTTTAATAGATTAGGGTGGACAAATGTGGAAAAAAAATTTAATAAAAGAACAAACAAGCATTATATTTATAAACAACTAAGAAATCGGTGGGATGCATTAAAAAGTGATTGGGTTTTATGGAATCAACTCTTAAAGCGAGAAACAGGACTAGGGTGGAATCATGAAAAAGGAACAATTGATGCTACTCCTCAACGATTGCCTGAATTGAAAGCGATTAGTTGTATTCTTTTATTGTTAATGATTTTTAGTTTTTTGCATGTGACTTTGTTAATTTTAACTTTAAACTTCTAATATGTTATATTTATTATAGGAGAACAAAGAATATGGTAAATTTGAGCATTATAGATTAGAAAACACAGTGGAGTTGTAGCAAATGCTTGACAAAATAGTAGTCATCGGTGAAACTGCATGGACTCCAGCTACTGGGCCTATTCCTCTAATACAACAGAATGTTGGGTTTGAAGATGCTGTTGATTTGGAAGAAGGAAGTGGTGATTTTGATGAGGTGAATGTCATCCCAACACAAACTGGTGGAAGCAGTGAAAAAAGGAAGAAAAACACAATTGGTCCTTCACTTACCAGCAAAGCAAAGAAAGTGAAAGGAGGGGTTGTAGCATACATGCAGAGATAATTGAATCGTCTTTGTGATGCAATTGAAAGTTATACCACAACTACTTTGAGTGATTCATCAAAGAAAAATTATGAAACATATCCTGATACCACTGAAGAATGTGTGGAGATGTTGTTAACTTTACCTAGAGTTGAGGATGGTAATGAGCTTTTTATGTTAGGTACTCATTTGTTTGTGAAACGAGAATATAGAAATATGTTTAGGAGTATAAAATCAGTTAACTCAAAACTTTCTTGGCTACAACAAGAGTTGGAAAGGGACAAGATAAGGTTTGAGATGGTGAGGGAGAGATTCGGTGGTAAAAGGTATTACTAGGATGTTTGTATTTGAGTTTTTAGTATTAAGACATTCGTAATGCTTGTATTTGAGATACAAAAATGTTTTCTTTTTTATTTGTATTTTCGTTGCATGTGGACAAATGTTATGAATTTATGTCTTTTTCATAATGTTGTTGCTTAGAAATTGGACTAGTGATTTATAGTTCAAATAAGGATTCCATATTAATCCTTGTTTAGATTATCATTTATCTTGAAATATTAAGTTTTTTTTTTTTTGTTAATTTGTAAAAGTTAATAAAAAGTTAAAATAATATGATTCATAGAATTTAAAAATTAATGGTGTCCACATTATGTAAAAGGGAAGGGGCAATTTGCATAAGTTTTGAAATTAAAAATGTAGATTATAAATAAAAATAAGTTTTGGGTTAAATAATTACAATCAAAGAATTTTAGGGGCTAGTAAACCTTTTTACCTTTTATATCAAAAGTAGCAATGTGCAGAATCTAAATAGTTGAGGACAGTACGCATGCACTGCCCAAGAGCTGATTTCAGTGCATGCGTTGGGATAGTAGGCATGCATTACGCAAGTGTTGTATTTCAATTACACCAAAAAAGAAAGTCTGTCTTAAGAAAAGATTTCTCAATCATATGGAAAAAAGCATGTCTTAAGAAAAGATTTCTCAATCACATGAAAAAAAAATCTAAACATACATAAAAATAGAACCCCCTATTTAAATTACAACACCCTCATGCACTTCTCCCAAATTCAATTTACGTCAAAGAGTTCAAGAGTTCAAGAGTTCATTTATTGTTCAACTTAAGAGAAAGATAAAAAGGTATGTTATCTTATTTTTTTTACATTTTTAATTTAGTTATAAAAATAATTAGATTGGTTTTTTGTGTTCATATGTGGATCCTAATGTTTTTCTTTTTCTTGGTAGATGGATTTAGATCCAAGGTGGAATTATGAAAATAGTGATGAGTGTGAGGTGGAGGAAGAAAATAGTGATGAGGATGAGACGGAGGAACAAGCTATAGAACAAAGAGATAAGCAGGTGGAAGGTAGACGAAAAAGAGATAATATCTTTTATTCTCTTGTTCACTTAGATGCTTCAATATCTTCAAAATATATTTCAAAATATCTTAACAAACAAAAAAGAAGAGTTTCAAGACTTTCAGGTTGGCAATGGGTGCAAGAGACATTGGCAACTCTAGGTGAAAGTTGTAAATTATTTAGAATGGAACCACATGTTTTTACAGGATTATGTTCTTTGTTAGTTAGTAATTATGGGCTAACATCAACAAGAAAAATATATGCAGAAGAATCACTTGCAATGTTTCTTTGGACATGTGCACATAATCAATCTAATCGAAATGTGCAAAATTGTTTTAAACATTCGGGAGAAACAATAAGTAGAAAATTTCAAGAGATTTTTGATGCAATGGTGAGGTTTTCAAGTGACATTGTGACACCATTTGATGATAATTTTACCGAAACTCCTAATAAGATTCGACAAGATACTAGGTTTTGACCTCATTTTAAAGGATGTATTAGTGCAATTGATGGTACGCATGTTAAAGCCACAATCCTTGAAGAAGACCTAATACCATTTATAGGTCACAAAGGCATCCCCACTCAAAATGTGATGGTACGTAGTTTGTAATTTTGACATGATATTTACATTTGTAGTTACAGGGTGGCCTAGATCTACTCATGATGCACATGTTTTAACCCATACATTGGAAAATCATAAGGATGTGTTTCATCATCCTCTTGATGGTAATAATTTTCTATTTATTTTGTGTTATAGTTTTTAAGTACAATTCTTAATGAGTTTTTAAGAAAATTTTTCGTATTTATTATCAATAACTTCTCTCTTATATTTTAGGTAAGTATTATCTTGTTGATTGTGGTTATCCTAATATAAATGAATATTTGGCACCTTATAAAGGTGAAAGGTATCACATTCCTTATTTTAGACATGGAAGCCAACCAATCGATTATCAAGAAATATTCAACCATGCTCATGCTTGTCTTAGAAATGTCATTGAATGATCTATTAGGTGTTGAAAAAATATGTTTGAAATATTGTTCAGCACGCGAAGTTATTCATTTACAACACAGAAGAAGATAGTAGCTGCAATAATTGCACTTCATAATTATATTAGGCAACATGCAATCAGGGATAAAGAATTTAATAGGTGTGATCAGAATCCAAATTATATACTTGAAGTGCCTAGAGAAGAGAGCATAGATCAAGGAATTTCTCAAAGTACTTTTGTTAGTACAATGGAGGATTGTAACATGATTTCACTTAGAGATTTCATAACTCTATCTTTAATGCAAAATCAATCAAGATGATTATTTGACAAAAATTTTAATTTTAATTGTCTTATTTATGTGACTTAAATGTAGTATATTTTATTTTTTAATATTAAAATATAAGCATTTATCTAGTATTTATGTTTTAAAATATGAATAATTAATTTTTGATCATCAACCCTAAACTAATTATAAAAATAAAGTCATATAAATATATAAAAAAATTTGGAGTGGGAGTGGTGATTAAATGTACTATATTTTATTTTTTAATATTAAAATATAAGTATTTATATAGCATTTATATTTTAAAATATGAATAATTAATTTTTAATCATCAACCTTAAACTAATTATAAAAATAAAGTCATAAAAATATAAAAAAATTTAGAGTGGGAGTGGTGATTAAATATGAATAATTAATTTTTAATCATCAACCTTAAACTAATTATAAAAATAAATTCATATAAAAATATAAAAAAAATTTGGACTGGGAGTGCTAATTTAAATGTAGTATATTTTATTTTTTTAATATTAAAATATAAGTATTTATGTAGTATTTAGGTTTTAAAATATGAATAATTAATTTTTAATAATCAATCATAAACTAATTATAAAAATAAAATCATAAAAATATAAAAAAATTTAGAGTGGGAGTGATGATTAAATGTAGTATATTTTATTTTTTAATATTAAAATATAAGCATTTATATAGCATTTATATTTTAAAAAATGAATAATTAATTTTTAATCAACCTTAAATTAATTATAAAAATAAAGTTATATAAAAATATAAAAAAATTAGTGAGAGTGATGGTTAAAATAAAAATGTCTACTTAAGTTATTTTGGCATTAAAAGATCTTTTGTAAAAAATTTTACTAAACTACTTTTAACTTTACAAGTATTTTTATAAAAAATTTTACTAAACACTCTTAATTTCTCAAAAATAATACTTTTACAACAGATTTTTTCTAATAGCACTTCTATCAAAAACTCCAACCATACCAAACGGGTTCTAAATAAGCTTCTATCAAGTACTAAGTTTGTCTCCTACATAGATAGTGGTTTAAAATTTAAATTTTTATATTAAAAATTTTAAAAATTAAATTTTGTGATAAGATGAAAGAAAAAAGAGATTAAGGCACCTCACTTTTGAGTTAAAAAAATTAGAGTTGTAATTTATATTTAAAAATTAAAATTTTAATTTAAAATTTAAAAGTTTTATTAATTTTTAATAAAATAAAATAAAATAATTTAAAATTTAATGTTTTTTAAAAATAAGGCTAATATATATTTAAAAAATTTTAAAAAATATTTTATTATATAATTTATTATTTGATGCAAAAAAAAATTAATTTGATACAAAGAGAGAAGGATTTTTTACCAAATTTATAACGTTTTTTCTTGGAAAAATTGGGACTTGAAATGACGATTATACCTCTTCTCGTAGTACTTATTTGAGCATGTTTGGATTAATTTATAAAAGTTTTTTTTTTTACTATTTATTAGTAATAAATTGAAATTTTTATTAGATAAAAAATTTAAAAATAAAAAAATAATAAAAATAAAAAAAAATTTATGAAAAATTTAAAATATTTGAAATTTTTACTATTTAAGTGATTAAAAAAATTTAAAAATATAAACTTTAAAAGAAAATTTAAAAATATAAACTTTTAAAAAAAAAATTTAATTTACTAAACATAAATAATATAAAAATACTGAAGCAGTTGAGAGCTAAACCAAGCATTGCTCTAAAGTTTCAGTTTCCTCGAAGCTTTTCGGTTGATGACTTGATGTGAGACTGGGGAAGTCAAAAAGACTCAAAACCCTAAGACTCGCCAGGCATAAACCCTTTCCTCCATTGCTTGCAAATGGAACCGTCGCAAGCTCGGTGTGTTGCGAAGCTGATAAAGATTCTGAATCGGCAGCTTTATAACCCCATTTCAGCCCCAGCACCCTCCACCGCTCTGATTCCGATCCGCCATTTTAGTGATGCTAGGTGGCGACCCAGGAGGGAGAGAGATCGAAACAGATTCGATCCCGATGGTGTTGATGGTGAACCTCCAGGGCCTATTCCTAATAGACCTAGGAGAGGCCAGAGGCCTTTCAAATTTTCTTTTAGAGAACCCAGAAGACCCACAGTGAGTGATGGTAATAACAGTTCTCCTCTTCAATCTTCGGACATAGGGTTTGCTGCTGATGCTAGAAAAAGGAGGGATGATTCTCAGTCCGACAACAGCTTTCTTGAAAGATTCAAGCTTGGTCTTGACAATAAGACAGAAAAACAGCCCTTGACGAATTCGGATCCTGCAACAGCAGCAGCTGAGATAACTCAAGAGCAAGAAGAGAAACTCTCTGAACCCGAGGATGCTGATGAAATTTTCAAGAAAATGAAGGAGACAGGTCTCATTCCGAGTGCAGTGGCCATGCTCGACGGGCTCTGCAAAGATGGCCTCGTCCAGGAGGCAATGAAGCTTTTTGGTTTGATGCGGGAGAAAGGTACGATCCCTGAAGTTGTTATATACACTGCTGTTGTTGATGGCTTCTGCAAAGCACATAAGCTTGCTGATGCCAAGAGGGTGTTTAGGAAG
Source organism: Rubroshorea leprosula (assembly GCA_020521535.1). Taxonomy (NCBI): domain Eukaryota; kingdom Viridiplantae; phylum Streptophyta; class Magnoliopsida; order Malvales; family Dipterocarpaceae; genus Rubroshorea; species Rubroshorea leprosula. The sequence continues at coordinate 4,286,634 of BPVZ01000009.1, forward strand.
ATGCAGAAAAGTGGCATCACTCCTAATGCCTTTAGTTATGCTGTCTTGATTCAAGGATTGTATAAATGTAACAAATTGGATGATGCTGTTGACTTCTCTATGGAAATGCTTGAAGCAGGACATTCTCCTAACGTTACCACCTTTGTGGGCTTAGTTAATGGATTGTGTGGGGAGAAGGGTGTGGAAGAGGCACAGGGTGTTATTGAAAACTTACAACAAAAGGGGTTTGCTATAAATGACAAAGCTGTAAGAGAGTTTCTGGACAAGAAGGCGCCTTTTTCACCAATGGTCTGGGAAGCAATTTTTGGAAAGAAACCCTCAAAGAGATCGTTTTGATTCAATCTTTTGTGGGCTATTAACTGTTCTGCTCTTGCCTTGTTCCTTGAACATGAAAATAGTTTTCGTGAATGAGGGAAATCTTTCCTCCATAAGTTCTCATGTTTGATTTTGGATGCTGTCAAGTTATTCACTTTTATGTTTCTTGAATATCATAGTATCCAGGGAAAAAAATCTTGGTCAGCATACTGGTTCCAGTTACATGTGGCGTGTTCATTCTAGAATTTATGATGCATTGTCTGAGACTGATTCAAGGACGGAGATGGAGTTAGATACGTATGACTTTGTTTTCTATTGGACTTAACTTGGTGTAAAGATTTTGTGAATTAGTTTTAAATGATGCTTGAAGAGATGAATGCAAGAAAAATAAAAAGGAAATTTATTTTTATGATATCTAGATTTTTGTTTACTTTAGCATCAAGTGAGGAGCAAGAAAAAAAAAAAAAAAATCAATGAAAGATGGAATGTCTCTGGTCCATGAAAATACCATACATGTGCAGGTATGCAGTTTGTAAAATTAACATTAGTTGGAAGTTTAGTCAAAATTTATGCATTTCACTTAGGTTTGATCCTTTTACCATTGCTAAGTATGACCATTCATGAGGAATGGTGTTTAAGTTTTGCAGCATATGCCTTTAGAAAAGATCTTCTGTTTGCATGCATGGTGGGATTTCTTGATATTTTGTGGGCTGAACATGAGTATGGCAATGATATCTAAGGCCTTTCTGAAGACATAGATATTATCTTGCCTGGTAATGTATTTTTTATGCTTGTTTGATGGTTTTGGATAGCTTAGGACTGGCAATTTCTCATGTAGCTTTATAGTGTTGCCTTGTTGTTTTGACATTCATATTTCTCTCCTAGTTTGTGATTGTTTCCAAACAAATTATTGCAATATGTTTTAGAATTTAGTCTGTAATTGCAAAGTAGACATAGCAGTGGTTGAAGATTTTTTAGTTGCTCTGCACTGTAGGGAAATGCAAAGGATAAGGGCTGTATTTTTGGTTGTAGTGGTCTGGTTGATGGCCTTGTAGTAGATGCGGATAATTAAAAGGGGAAAGTCAGAATAGCCAGTAAGGCATTTATGGTGGTAAAATGAAATTGATCTATTGTGGGAAAGGAGATAGGAGCATGGTGCTGAAGTTGGTTTAGAGTGAAATGATAAGTGACTCAGAGGACGCATTAGAGGTAAAGGAGGTTGTAGTTCGGATGGTCATTGCATTGTTGGCTATCATGAGGGGGTCAGAATGGAAGTGGTGGAGACAGGAGGGCAGCACTAAGTTTATTGATGAAGCGATGTGGTATTAGTCCCTGTACTAATAAAAGTTCGGTAGTTCATTCATAACAGAATTGAAACAGCCTTGTCCTTAATTGAAGGTTTTAACAAACACATGTCCTTACTTGTAAGTCTTTACAACTCTGTGCCCTTAAGTGTGAATTCCCTTAAACGTAATTGGATTGGCTTTAAGGCCGGTCGGTTGCATGGCATTGGTAATTTAGTTGATTTTCAACAGTGAAAAAAAAAAAAAAAAACTTGTACACGTTTTCTGGCATGTGATTGCCAAGAACACTTGTCAAGAGGAAATGAGTTAGTGGAGAGAAGTTAAATTCCACATAGACTTTGTCTTGCAACTTAGTAGAGAACTAAGTTCGTTTTGCCATTTCCTTCTGTGTCATCAGATGAGAAAAGAGGATAGGAGACTGAGAGTTCAGGAGAGCAGCATAATGCTGGAGTTTGAAGAAATCAGGAGGGTTCCCAAGTCCTGCACAGCTTAAGTGAGTGACTGTAAGTTCTGGATTTAGAGACATGCAGCAGTAGCAGAATTGGAGGATTTTGAGGGAGATTCTAGTTAAGGTTAAGCTAACTTGAGGTAAGTTAACTAATCACTTAACTACTTTTAAGTCTAGACATGAATTTGTTGGGAAATTGAGAATTCTTATGTTCTAACTCAATGATATTCTAGTTGGCTTGATAAAAACTGTGTTAGTTAAACAGTTATCTGAATTCTGCTTTGATAAGTTTGATAAGTGATGTTTTGAACCATACACTAATGATCATGCATTATACATCTTTCTGCATCAGAATCTATGGTAAGATACCTAAACTATATGCTAGGTAAGAACTACTAAGGGACCTGGAGTAAAGAAAGAAAGAAAGAAAGAAAGATATCAGATCCTCCCCACAGTAAGAAGAATCATTGCTAGGCCACTGGAGCGATCGGATGTACATCCATAGGAAAAATCCATAGATAGAACTATATTCATTTTACATTTAGACATGCATAAAGTTATCTTGCTAGTTTAAATGTGCTCAAGTTAGTTATTCAAGAAGGATAGAACCTGAGTTAAGTGTTCTAAGAGATAGAACAACTTTTGATGGAATTGCGTCTGCAAGAGGCAGAGAACTTTGTTGAACTCTGTTTGATAACAGAATATGGTTTGTGTTTCATGTTTTACCTTAAACTTGTAAAGTTTACAATTGCTTACTGAGCCTCATAACTCATGGAAATATGGAAATATTTTTTTCCCTGTTGTTACAGACTTTGTTAACTACGAGACAACTAACAATTTGTTGGGAGACTAAGGAACATCTACCCACCAAATGCAAGCCTAGAAGCTAAAGCTTGGTAAGACAAACTTGACTTCTGCCAAAACCTAGTCCTGGCTCAGTTAGTGTGTCTATAGGAATTTTGCATGCACTTAGAAGCTGATGGAGGGTTTATCAGTTTTTTTAAAGAAAACTTGTAAAATTTATGTGCTTAAACTAAGTTTTCGTTTAGTATAGTTATGATTTTGAAGTTTTGGTTTTGGTTTCTAAATTTAAATAATTAAAATTAACAATTAAAACTTAAAATTAAAAGTTTGAATTGCCAAAATACTGAGTATAAAATTTTAAAACAAATACTCAAAACTCTAAACTTAATTAATTTATAGAACTATTTAATTTTATTATAGAGCTTTTAAATTTTTGAAAATTAAAATTAAAAGGTCAAATCATGACCATACTAAATAGAGCCTAAACGTAGATTGTACCTAAGTTTATATGCGAACTTTCTATGCACTAGCACTATCGTTGACCATTTTTTTGTAGTTAAGTAAAAATGTTTTCAGTAGCCACTTGACATTTGAAATGTTTTCAAATAAAAACCTTAAACTCTAGCCATATGTTCGCATTGAGGGGAATGGAGGGGAGGGAAAGAATTTTTTGGTTAATTAAATTATAACATTTTAAAAACATATAATTTAACTGGTTAAAAAACTTTCTATCCCTCTCCTCCATTCCTCTCAACTCAAACATACTCTAAAGCCAAGGATTTTGCTAAGAGTCAAGAGGTCTCCACTACTATAAGAACAGACCAAGGTCACCACTATTGTGGGAAAAAGACTTAAGTTTTTGAATGCATTAATTCCTTGTAATTGTCATCCTATGGCAATCGCTTGTGCATGATAGTGTAATCCATGGGGGCTAAACAACCAAGACTATCTTTTGATGGGATGATATAGATGCAATCTTTGCCATTTATAGGTAATGGACTTATCTCATTTTAAAGTCCTTGTGGCTGCAGATAACAAACTTATTTTTCTTAAAAAACCTGTCATTTACGAACAATGGACTTAACTGTTTTAAAGTCCCCATCGGTTATGGATAACGAACTTAGTTTCTTAAAATCCCCCTGCCATTTGTAGATACAAACTTAATTATCTCAAAGTTTTCACCAATGTGGACAAATGACTTAAATTTCTTTAATAAAGAGGCGATGTACTGATATTATCTCCCAGTCATTTACGGATAACAAACTTAGTTATCTCGAGGTCTCTACCAGTGCAGACAAAGGACTTGGCCTTGAAAAGCATTGATTCCTTCCCATCTTATAGATTCGTCAGAGAAATAGACCATCCTCTAACAGTCACCGATGCATGGCAGTATGGCGCTTGACGGGCTAAATAACCTTGACTACCCTCTAACGGAGCAATAACATAAGTGCGACAACACTGACCTCCCTCATGGTCAAATTTGTTACAAATTAATTGCCAAAGCTATTGACTAGATGATATATTGGCAGAGACGGTATTGCCCATGCCTTTGTTATATTAGCAACGAATTGGCATTGATCATGCTTTTGCTGCTATATCTTTGCATCGGGTTTGACGCTATTCATGCCATATTGCAATTTAATAATATGGTTCGGTAGTGACAATGCCATCATCATTTTGCTATTTTCATAAAATGAATTGGCATTTTTCATATCTCTTCAGCATTTCATTTTGACAATGCATCTCAGCATTGCCCATGTCTCTTCATTATTTCATTTTGACAATACATTTTGGCATTGACCATGAATTTGTCATTATTTTCGCTCTCATACCTTTATCAACAATGCAAGGCTAAATCATTGCTAAGTAAGATAATGCTTGAATGAGTGAAGTTACTACTCTTGTTCACATGCTTTAACGTAAGCTTCACATTGTAGGGACCTAACATTACTGACAAATAAATGGTAAGGGAGCATGTACTTTGCTCCTAACACCATGCTCGAGAGGGCATCTTTACCGCAATCTTCCTAGTAACCCTAGTAAGTATGCCCTAGGCTAGCAACATACTATCTTGCCAACATCCTTCATTGACACACTTTGAGTAAGCAACACGTCATCTTCGCCAACTCTCGACATTAGGTATTTGTCAATAGTTACAAGGAAGTTCTCTCCTTATGTATTTTATTTTATCTCCTTATCAAACTACTTGTATCTAATTATAGGAATTTTTCTACTATTATAGATTGTATTGTCGATGAACCCAAGACTAGGAGATTAACAACAAAGATTATGGGAGTAGTGATTTGAAAGTTATGAAGAAATAAGATCCTATCTTATCGTTGGAAGAAATGATGATCATGGTTAAGTTTGGGACCATTGTCATGTCATAAACTTTTGAGCAACAAGGAAGAGAAGCTAGCTAAAAAATGTGGAAAATATGACAAGGGGTTCAAGTGAAGCTATTGTGTGCACAAGAAGATTGACAAATTGTCACTAGAAATGCTAAGAAGCAAAGCCTAACAAGCATTAAAAGCATGTCAATATCAGCTGACAAAAACCTTGGAGAAACGAAAGAAGTTTCCATTGCCCAAGGTACTACAACACTACCATGAAAAACCTGGGGTAAAACCATGGTCATACACCTTCAAACCGTGTATTTTTTCATAAAGATAATTTCTCTTTTAACTAATTTGGGCAATTTTCTTCCTTTTTTTCCATCAATCATAAATATTATTAAAATACACTCCATTAACCAATGGATAAAGGGGTAGAATCAAAGGGGTAGAATCAAAGCCACCTTGATAAGAAGACAAGTATCCTAATTTTAGGGGAAGACATGACTTCATATGAAAATTATCATTTTGCCCCTAAGACCATAAAACACCCACTTCTTCTTCCTAACGGAGAACATCATTTCTCACCTTTTTACCACTCTCTCTCATTAGAGCCTTGAGCATTTCCTCTCTTTCTCTCTAGGAATATTTTCAAAACCACCATCGAAACATCCATGAGAGCTTAAGGATGCATGGAAAACAAAAGGTTTATTGCTTCTTAAGCATCATCAACACTTCATTCTTGGATTTCCAATAGAAAACACCCTCTAAAGTTTAAAAGAAAGCAACTCTTTGCACTTTCTCCATGGGAGCAACATCTACAAGTTAAGGGCCCCCTTTATTTCAAGAGTTCCACATGTCAGCTTCTCAAGGTCTACTTCTTCATCTCCCATCACTATCTTTCAATGTTTTCCTCTTGTTGTAAAGCTTATGAAATTGCGATGAAGAGAAATCATATAATTTCATAAAAAAAGTAATGAAAAGAGGAGTTCATTTTCTTTTCCCGTTTTTGTGTATGATCATCGTTATACTGCAAGAAATTGATTTCATAGTTAGGAAAGTGAGTTGGTGGATTTTCCATCTTGCAGGCTATCTTTGAGTTTAGCATCGACCTCATCGATGGGCATTGTCAACTCTTGAAGCAAAGTTCTGCCAATTGGTCTACCGTTCAATTTGTGCTACTCGACAAATCCATCCTCAACACTTACAACTCCACATGTTGTGTCAAAGATTGCCATGTTTTCATTTGACTCCCCTTCAACAAAAACACCCCAACTCTCTAAAAATCGATTTTTTTTTCTCCAGTAACATTATACACAGGTTATAGTTATTGGTCTTTTTTTTGGATGGTGAATAGTTTTCAATTCAGTTTTCATGCATTTTTAAGATTAATATTTTTTTGGGTAATCTTTAAAAGACACATTTTCATCAATTTGACACATTTAAAAAAATTAATTTCCTTATATTGAGCCCAAGACTTTAACCTTGAACTTGGCCAATAAGACAAAACTTGCTAAATACAACCATTTGAGATTTGTAGTGATTGGTCATTTAGAATGTAATACCCCAAAATTTTGTGCTATTTTAGCATTTAAGTAAGGGTTTTTGTGTGAGAAAATATTGTTTTGGGCTTGATAGCCAAAAGTTTAAAAGTTGAGGGACTTAAAGAGGGAAGAGTTTTGGATAAGGATGAGTTTCTTTTCTCTTTCTTTTTCTTTCTTTCTTTTCTTCCCAGCCTTGCCCGATTCTGCTCTTCTTCTTCTTTCTTCCCGCTGCAGCCACCCGAAGGAAAAAAAAAGGGGAACCCAGCCATGCTTGAGAAACTAGTGAGATAAGCTTGGTTTTCTCCTTCCTTTCTTGCTCTAGAACACACCTAGAACCCAGAAATCTCTCCCCCTTTGCTGGAAAAGCCGGATCTGCCCTGCTCTGCTTTGTCCTTCCGCCGGCTGCTCTTGATTGTGGGTGATTTCTGGGCATATTTTTCGGTAAGAACGGCCCCTAATTCCTTTGTTCTTGCTTGAATTGGCTTGGGTTAACTTTGATTGCTCTTATTTCCTCCAATTTTTGGGTAGTTCCGTGAGTTTCTCCCCTGCAATTCCTGCCGGCTCCTCCCCCAGCCAAGCTCGGTTTCTGCAGCTGGAAATTCTGGTATGTGACAGCCATTTAAGGCTTAAATTATCCATTTAAAGTTGCTGGTTTGTGATGTCCGAATTTGGCTAAAAATGGGGAAATTCCGATAGCAATTAAGAGGGATTTAAGTGTGTTTTGTTGCTTAATTCAAGTGGAATTTATATGATTGAGTGTTAATGGACTGCTATGTGATTTTTGGAGAAAATCCCGTGAGATTAGCTAGTGTTTTGGCCAATTTGTGGGAGTGGGGTTACTGTTCACGTCGGGTACTATTCACGGGTACTGTTCACCGGTTACTGTTCACGCACCGAGGGCCAACAATTAACGGGGATTTAAATGATTAGTTTGTGATATAAGAACGAATTTGGAGATATTTGATAATGTGGAGATTTATGGAAATAGCATTGTGATTAGGAATGATGCTAATGATGATTTCAGCTTGAATGTGTGATAGTCCGATATTAATTTTGAGGTGTTTTGATTAGGTTCCCGATCGTTCTGTCAGTTTAGTACGTGAATTGAGTGCTCGGTTTTGCGGAGTGAGGTAAGTAATTTATGGTAATGCCCATACTGTTTTAAAAGCATATTTTGATTTGTTTTTGAAGAGGTGGCGGGACTAAACCCGTTTTACACAAGTATGACTGATTTGAAGTGAAATGTTTTATGCTTTTCACTAAATTGAGCATGCCTACTTGGAATTTAAGTGATTGTCCTGATGATTTGAAAGTGATTGTGAATCGTGATTTTTCTTAACTTCTGCCTATTTTGTCTTCGATATGGTCATGTTATTCGTGTGCCTGCTAGTGGGAGGTTTATAAACGCTAGCACATGTCGACATGTTACTGATAGAACCGGTTCGTTTCTGTAACCCTACTAGTGGGGGTTAAACACTAGTAATTTCTGTAGCCTGTCAGTGGGAGGTTTATAACACTGGCCGTGACCTATGAAGGAGACGTCTATTTCGTTCCCGTACTGTATCCGTTTTGCATGATTGCACATGTGGCATGCTATAAGTTTAAATAAGGGGCACTCCATATTTACTTACTGAGTTTATCTTATAGTTTTCCTTGTCAACCATTTCAGGAAATGAAACCGAGGACGGGGAAACCACGGGAAGTGACGAGTTAGAAGGCTAGCTATTTCGAAATTGATTTAGATTCTAGAGATCGTGATCTTGTAAGCTAGAGTGTATTTGGAGATTTAGGATATCAGAGAGATTTTATAATTTGATCTTCAGATTTTGATGGTATCAGAGTATGAATATGATAAGTTCCGAGCCTCGTGCATTTGTGGGATCCGTCTCACGAGTGCACGGCGTCTGTCACGTCTCGAAATTGGGTTTTGGGGCGTGACATAGAATAATTTAGCATTTCCTTACATTAATACTAAAACAAATAAAGCATAAAATTGATAATTTAATATCATACTTTTGCCCTTCATATAATTCCTAATAAGTATGTTTTTTCTCTTACATATTTGAGAAACAAAAAGGTTTCTCCAAGTTTTCTCCATTCGGATTCGGTTAACAGCTTTACCTCAACTTTTCATGAAAATTCAACAATTCCAATAGAACTTGTACAAAAATTACTTTCAATAAAATATTTCCTAACTTTCCCAAGCGTACCTTTCCGACCATTTTTCTAGTCATTGTCTTCTGAGATAGCCTTAAACTAACAAACCTAAAAGGTACATGAATTAGTTGTCATGTAATTAGAATTAAAGGTGATTTGTTAGCAATTGTTTAATGGAGTGGGGAGTTTTGGTAGATAGAGTATATTAAGTTTTCATACTTGTATGCTTGAGTAATGCTGTTTTATATACATACGAAGAACCTAGATTATCGAATAGTTTAGCTAAGTGTGATTTTCAATTTAGTGTAGATTATTTAGAATGCTAATCTGATTTGTTGGTTTCACACTCTCGGGGCCACCACACTGGGTTGAAGTTCGAACTTGCCTTTCTCCTTCCTTAATGTTGTAGGCACAAAGTAACCTTATAATATGATACTACTCCGGCTCAAAATAATCGTGTTCTAATATTTTTTTCAAATGTTAATAGAAGGATATGTTTTTAAGTTATTTATTAAGTTGTCTATTTTACAACCTGTATTATACCGATAAAATATGAGTTGTTAGTTATTAAGAGAGTTTCATCTCATTTAATAACTAAGGCTTAATTTAACAAATTATCTACTAACTTTTATATTTTTTTCAGTTTTATCTATTATCTTTGGATTCTTCCAATCCTATCTACTATCTTTTTGATTCACTTCAATTTTGTTTAGTCTGTTATCTTTGACAAAAATCTTCCTATTCTGTAAGAGAATAGTTAGTCTTCTAACTATATTTGTTTTGATTTTTTAGTCCTCAAATTTATATTTGTTGTAAAAACATCTTTTATACTTAAAATTATTATTTCTTGGCTCTGATATCAGATTTTTCTACGGGTTTTCAGAACTTAACTCAAACTACTATTGACTAATAAATAGTTGGTATGTTAAGCTTACTAAGCGCGGAATTAGATCTACTAAATTGCTAACAAAGATAATCTTTGCTTGGTCGTTTTTAATCTTTTTAGATCTTCATTCAAATCTACAACTGTTTGCTTCAACTTTCTGAGATTCTTAGATAGATGATAATCATCTTCAATATTACTTATTTTTTCTCAAATTTTTACTATTTTATTTCTATAATATCTGCATTACTGCTCATAAGCTATCTTATCTACAAAAATTTCTTGAATAAAATCAAGCATCTTAAATTATAATGGTTTAATATAAAATGGATTTTCCTATTCAAATATAAGAGGTTAGGTACTATTTCCCCATCATTTCTCATCTAAAAAATAATCTAATGTTAAAGAATAATAAAGTTGTTTCTATGCCCACCTTGCTTTCGCATGATAAAATAAATGACTTAGAATTTTACTTGAAAATCCTTTGGACTAGCCTTCAATCAAGCAAATGCTTCCTTTTTCCAACCCTTAATGCCAAACTTAGGTTATAATGGGTATCTAAATAGGACAAGTGACTTCACTACTATGTCAGTTTCTTTTGGATTCTTCTCATTTTATTTTATGATAGAAATAGAGAAGAATAGAAATACAAGAATTATTCTAAAACATGATTTTATTTCTAAGAGAAGAAAGGGAAAGTTCCCTTTCCTTTTGAAAAGTGTTTATAAATACATAGAGAAGACTTTCAGGTAAGGTATTTGGATGTTCAAATGCTCGATACCTATTACAGCTTATAGGAGGCTTTTTATAGCGCTCCTTAGAATCTTTCCTTTCATCATTGCTGACGATTAAAGTCTACATTATTGTCTGGTGATCCAAACTTACTTCTTGATTTTGTTAAAGCAGATTATAGGGAATCTTGCAAACACTCTTCTTTTTCTTTAGTGATGTAGGAGCTTATGTCTTTTTGCTTTGGATTCTTCAGAGGCTGATGGGATCCTTTTCACTGTCTGAGGGGGTGGTTTGTTCGTCACATGAGGCTTTAGCTTTTCCTTTTGCAGATTCTTTTTTGTTGCAGAAACCACAATGACTGTCATGCTTTAACAGCTTGCATAGTCTATTATGAATTGCTTACTGGTTGGGACCAAATTTTAAAGATTTCCTTTCTTTTCTACTTTATTTTGAATAAGCTAATGCTTGTCATTAATCTTGCACCAGTGGATACTACCTAGATTTCTTTGGAGAAGCCATATGTCCATGTCTTCCTCATCTTTATCATTATGTCAAAGGTTTGGAGTAAAACCTTGAATCCTAGAGCTCGTCTCTCTTGGATGAACTTGATCCCACAAAGAGACTCTTCAAAATCTTGAAAAATTTGATCTTCATTCGCTTCTACCTTGATTTTCTTGGATTGGATTCCAATTTGAAGTATATGATGACTGGGGAAATATTGAGATTTTTCCCATTCTGGTGCTGCAGAGTAGATTTTGACGAACTTAGGATCTAATTTAATATATTCTTTATCTTTAAAAAGATTGAATTGATGACTATTAGTTAATGCATAGCTTACCACATAGTAAATACTATATGGCATTGATCCATCTTTCATAAAGTTTTCTCCAACAAATTCATGAGCTAAACTTAAGGTTTTAGTAATATTTCTATCATTAATGTTTACAATGTATTTTGGATATACTGTAAATATAAGTTTTTGAGAACTAAGGTTACCTTACACTAATCCAAGGGTAGCATCCTTTCTATCATTGATTCTATTATCTATTAAAGCTAATTTTATTGGGGTGTTTACTCCTTCCCTAAAATGAGCTTTAATGAGTATTTGTATTCCTCCAATGTGGATAAAACCTATCTTTCATCTATTAGTTTCTTTGATCTATTAGTTTCTTTGATCTTTGACAATTTGCTTTCTATTTCTATCTTGATAATCAAAGGAACATTTATTATTCCTGTTGTATTCTTGATAGGAATGCTATATTCCTTAGTGGATATTCCGTAATAAACTATGTCTTTTCTCTTAAAAGGATTATTTATAAAAGAATTTGGTTTGAATCCTCTTTCTAAAGCAAGGTCCATTCTCTTTTGTCTAATTCTTTTATATTTACTTTGATCGAATACAGTTATTAGACTATATTCTCCATGTCCTTCATATTCTTCAAAATAACCTTCTCATTTTTCAATATTCTGATTTATCACTACTGGAGGTATATAAACTTTCTACTTCATATATACTTTCTTCGCTGCTTATAGAGCTAGTATCTATTTCAATTAATTCTTCTTCATAAATTTTTAGGTTTTTAGTACTTTCTTTTTTATATCTTTTAGGACATTTATTTGCATAATGCCCTTCTTCATTACATAACTAGTATGTGCATTTCTTAGGATTTTTTTAATACTTTTTTGATGTTTTGGTTTTCTTAAAATACCTCTTTTTCTTTCTAGAAAATTTGTTCTTATTAAACCTTTGTTTATTACTTCCTTTAATGAATGTGAAGATTTTGCAATATCAACCTAGATTAATCATTACTAGTTTAAGGGTACAGCCAAAACTCTTGGTCAAAATTAAAGAAGCTCAGCAAGGTGATGCACAATTACAAGGGTGGTTAAATGATGAAGAAAAGAAGAAGAATCTGAATTAGGATGGCTACAGATGAGTTGATCCGATTAGGAGACAGATTTTGCATTCCTAATGATGTAGAATTGAAAAATAATTTATTAAAAGAGGCTTACCGATCTAGACTTACCATACATCTTGAATGCAAAACAATGTATAAGAACTTGAAGAAAGAATATTGGTGGCAAGGTATGAAGAAGAATATTGCAGAATTTGTAGCCAATGTCTGACTTGTCAACTAGTGAAAGTTGAACATCAAAATCCAACAAGGGAATTATAGCCTTTTCCTATACTTGAATGGAAATGGGAGGAAATCTCTATGGATTTTGTTCGAGGACTACCTAGAACTAAAAGGCAACATGATTCAATTTAGGTAGTTATTGATAGACTAACCAAATCAGCACACTTTTTACCAACAAAAGTGGATGACTCACTTGATATTTTAGCTAAGCTCTATGTTAGAGAAGTGATGAAGCTTTATGGTGTTCTAGTGAGTATAATCTTAGATAGAGACACTAGATTTACAACAAGATTCTGGAGATCATTTCAAAAAGTAATGGGTAAATAGTTGAGAATAAGTACAGTGTTTCACCCACAAATGGATGGGCAATCAAAAAGAATAATTTAGACTCTTGAAGATATGTTAAGAGCTTGTGCACTTGACTTCCCAGGTAGTTGGGATGAACACCTTTCATTAATTAAATTTGCTTACAATAACAGTTACCATTCTAGCATAAGAAGCACCAGTTGAAGTATTGCATGGCAGAAAATGTAGAACCCCAATTTGTTAGATTGAGGAAGGAGAAAAGCAAATGTTGGAACAGATGTTAGGACTTGAAATAGTTCAAAAAATAATAGAAGAGGTAAAATTGATCCAACAAAAATTGAAGGCAACTCAGGATAGGCAGAAGGCTTATGCAGATCAAAGAAGAAGACCATTGGGTTTGAAGTAAAAGAACATGTGTTTCTAAAAGTCTCACCTTCAAAAGGCATAAAAATATTTGGCATGAAAGGGAAGCTAAAACTAAGATTTATTGGACCCTTTGAAATTTTAGAAAAGGTTGGAAAGGTAGCATATAGAATTGCATTACTACCCAACATGTCTAAGCTGCACAATGTTTTTCATATTTTAGTTTTGAGAAAGTATGAACTAGATGCTTCACACATCATCAAGAATAAATCTTTACAGCTTGGGAAAGATTTGAATTATGTTGAAAAACCAATGCAAGTTTTAGAAAGGAAGGAGAGGGTGTTAAGAAACAAAGTTATTCCTACGGTTAAAGTTCTTTGGAAACACCATATTAAGGAGAAGCCACTTGGGACCTAGAAGAGCATATTAGAAAACGGTATCATTAGTTGTTTTCTAGTAAGAACAGATTTAGGGACCAAATCTTTTAAGGTGGGAAGCATGTGATATTTCAGTCCTTAATTGCAATTACTTAAAAATTAGGTCCTTAAATTACTTATAAATTACCACACAAAAGTGTGGTAAGTGTGATTCTTAATTTTAAGTCAAGGTTGTCAAGCAAAATGAAAAGGTAAATAACTTAGATAGAATATACACAAGAAATTAAGGTGCTGTAGTTTAAGTTATATAACGTAGAGAAAAATAAATACCAAAGTAAGAAAAACTAGAAATTTCATGTGTTAAAACTATGAACTTTCTGTATTTAAATGAGTTCAAGTTTTGGAGATTAATATGTTATGTGCATCACATTTTCAAGATTATGTCTTGTGTAATTGACTTGGGCACTACATTATAGCCTATTTCTATTAGTTCTATAGACCATACTAAGTAAACATTGAATCTATCATGCATGAATATGTGCTATATGTGGTTCTGTGATGTAATTGTCTTAGAACTATGGAGAGTTTGGATCCCAGCCTAGGCTTGGGGATTAGAATAGTGAACTAGTGGACCTTTACGTAGTAGGTAAGTATTATGATTAGCTTTGGCACCTAATGTGAGTGCATGCACATTTAGTGGATTCCATAGTTTATGTTATTTCTATTTGATGTGCTAGGTTTGTATGATCATTTTGCGGCCACAATGCCTTAATTTTCAATCAGACCAATACAACTAAGAACTAAAAGAACTTTGTTGCATAGAATACTAAGCAAAGATTATTAGCTTAACTTAAGGTTAAGAATTATGCTTACTAGGTTATGAGCTGATGGTGTTATTCCCACCATTTCATATAGTAGCAATGAAGAATAACTGTTGTTCCTAAGACTTTTTTTTGTGAGTCGAGATCTTATGGTAACAGTAAACTGCTTCAAAATATTAGTAAGTCAAATCTACATCTGTCCAAAACTTCAGTTTGACTTTGAAATTTTCAGCCTACTTTGTACTAATCTTCAAGCTTGGAAATTATATGTAAACAAGCCTTTTGTTTCTATAAATATTTCCATCTTGCACACTCTAAATTTTCTCTACAGTAGCTAACCCTAATGATATGCTATCACTTTTCTGCACAATCATTTGTATTTTAACCTTGAAATTACACAATTTTAAATTTACTATTCAAGGAGAGCATTTGCAATTAATATTTTGTGTAGGAAAAATTTCTACTTGATAAACTTTTCATTTATGAAAAGATGGGTGTTAAAAATTGGTTTTTTTAAAATTCGATCCTTACTATATATGATAGTTTAAAATCTTAAAAAAAAAAAGGAAATTGCTAATTGCAGAATCAACAATGGGGACGCCAAACATAGAGTTGTCTGTTGCAAATCTAGTTGTTATTAACCTGATGAAGTCTTGATCAGACGGTTTTCTTTTTCTTTAAAAAAAATATCATGAGAGTAAAAGGAGAGCATTGTAATCAAGATTTGCTTGTTGGCTTTCCATGCTATTAATTTGGTGCAGCCGATTTGCTTGGATCATCTCAATGATCAAGATTTGCTTGTTTGCCTTCTATGGATGGACATTGGGAAAAGAAATTAGCAGAAAGAAAAAAAAATAATGCATTCACCTTTTTCCTGGGTGAACAAAAGCGGTTTTTTTTTTATTTTTTTTCCGAGTAATGCTACAGTAACCGATCGGTCCTAGTCCGTTTGGTCCCTACTACTTTTTTATTTTTACGTTTCAAATTTGATATTTTTATGTTTTTTTTAAGTCCAATAATTTTTAATTTTTTAAATTAGTAAATACTTTAATCCTATGTTTTGATTGGGAAGAATGGAAAGGCTTTCCCTTATTTAAATAAATGATTAAATTAAAAGAAAAATAAAGTAAAAAAAAGTTATTTCCTTGCCTCCTCTCCTTTCTAATTTTTTTGATATCCAAATAAAAAATTTTTTTCTCGTCCTCTCCCCTCCCTCAATCTAAATATATTGTAAATCTTTTAAATATTAAATCTTAAAATATAAAAATTTAAATCCAAACACATTAGTACTAAATATTAAGAATAGACTCGGTAAAATTGGACCCAATCCAAAAATTCGACCCAATCCATCCGTTATGGGTAAGGTCGTGGGTTTTATGTATTAATCTGAAATCCAAAATAACCTAGATTGAAATTATCTGAACCCAAATGGGTTGGGTTATAGGTGGGTCGACTTACTCGAAATAACCCAAACTTTTTTTTATTCATTTTTATTAGATTACTTAAAAAATAATGTTACATTTCTAATTTCTTAATCCTAAAAGTAGAAATAAATAAAATATTCAAACCCTAACTTCTCATCAATTTACTTTCTCTCAACTTTTCCTCTTCTCCACTCTCGCTCTTCCCTTCTTCATCTCAAGCTCTCTAATCTTTCTCTTTGGTGGCACTTGCATCAAAAATTAAATTAGGTGGCACATAATGAGTTATATCATATGACATCATAAAAAAAAAATATTTTTTAAAATAAAAAGCAAGAATGCTTACTGAAAATCAAAACTCAGTGGTTGAGGTACTCTCATAACCATTAAAAATACAAAGACAAGAATATCAAGAACATCAAAGTTCGTTCTTAGTTGCTAATTTATTCTTAATTAATAATTTGTTCCTAATTAATAAAAATCAATTCTGATCCAATTGCTTCTTGTTGACTCAATGCACTCCAAGAGGGGGGTTGAATTGGAGTTGGAGAATTTTCACCTCTTTGCAACCACTAAACAAAAATTAAAGAGAGAGTGGAGAATAAGAGCTTGCACAATGATTTTATAGAGGTTCGGTCCAATCACTTGGAGCCTAGTCCTCTACCTTGGCTTCACTCATCAAGGATTTCCTCCACACTCTCCACTAACAAAAACAATGGTGGCTTAAAAGAGCCACTCAATCCTTTATAAGAAGAAGGGTGTTTCTCTCAAATCTCACCCCTTTACACCTAAACCCCAAAGATCCTCTCTACAGATCACTCTTGAAGGAATCAACACACCCTTAAGATCACTCACTAAAAGCACAATAAGAGGATTACAAACAAAGATCTCTCAAAGATCAAAATCTCTAGTTAAAGCTCATGTAGATAGGTAAAGATATTCAATACAATGCTCTCTAAACTTCTTTAAATCTGTTACCAATCATATTTATAGCCCCTTGCTCGAAAATAGCCGTTTCTTACCGTTGGGGGTCATTTAATGCTCTGCAGGTCGCTTAATTCGAGTTGCAGAATTGTCAGTAGAGTCGGCTTACACTTTTAGAGCTGGCTCTATACAACCGGCTCACCATTTCTCCAGCCGGCTCTGCGGGTTTCCTGCATTCTGTTTTCTCCATAGAGCGAGCTCAAAAATTCTGCAGCCGGCTTTACGGGATTCCTGCACATTTTGTTTTCTTCCAAAGCCGGCTGCAAAGCCTAGAGCCGGCTTTGGGATTCCAACTTTAAACACATTAAATAATCTTCAAATAACTCGACTGTTGTGCATTAAATGCACCCTCACAGCCGGCTGCAAAGTTGGAGCTAGCTTTGCATCTTTGCTCCACGCGCGCCAAACAACGATTCTTTAAATCTTTACTTGTAGAGCCGGCTTCAGCTTCTAGAGTCGGCTCTTTGCACTTCCACAGCGGGCTGCAAGTTTTAACAACCGACTCTTTGCACATTTTCAAGCCTTTTGGTCTATTTTTAGTGCAGTCCAAGTTTACTTATTTTGCAATCTTTTGACATTTTAACTACACATTTAAATGAACCAATTAGTCACTCAAATGTGTTTTGTAATCATCAAAATCATAGGTACAACACTTCTTGTATTTAGTTAGACATATTTTGGATTTACCTTTTAAACTTTAATATTGAATAGGACAATATTTTTTTATAATGCCCTCCTAAATATTGAATAAAATTGTATTTTTTATATAATACTCTTATAAATATTGAATTGGTACTAGATATTAATATATGTATTAGATTTATCTTTTAAATTCTAATCCTTTATGTCTTTTCTTTTAATGAATGTTAATACCTTTATGAAATTATGAATTTTAAATATTGTATAGGTATTATATATTTGACATATATTTTAGTTCCACCTATATAATCACTAATCTTTTCCTTTTCTTTTCTTAAGATTGGAAAAAAATTGAATTATGAAATGAAAATTAACATTTAATAAAGTTTTCTAATGAAATAGTTAATTAATAATAAAGTTTTTTAATTAAATAGTTAATTAGTATTAGATTTTGTTAAAGAAAAATAGAGAAAAATATAGAAAAAATTTTAATTTTTTAAAAGTTGGGTCCACCTGACCTAATCCAAAACCCGTATGGATGGATCATGGGTTAATTTTTAACCCGACACTCGATATGACCTAATCCAAACAACTCGGAATTCGAAATGACCCAATCTTACCTGTTTGCCAGGTCTAATTAAGAAATTTAAACCCTAAAACTATAAAATACCAAATTTAAAAATTCTAAACCCTAACACTTTAAACACAAAATCCTAAAATAATCTAAATACAAAACCTTAAAAAATATAAATCCTAAAAATTGTAGACTTTAACAATATAAGTTTAAATTGATTTTAACTTAACAATAAGAAAACAAAAATAAGTTTAAATTGTTAAAAGGAAGGACTAAAT
>BPVZ01000009.1:4334974-4353167 GCA_020521535.1 Rubroshorea leprosula
TCATCATAAGGAATCAGGTGCGGGCATGCTTATTGCCATTGTCGTGCAGCTATTTGAGCGGGAAGCTTTGGATTTATTCCTCACTTCGGTTATAAAGGAATTACTGTAGCAGTCCGAGGCTTGGCACTTAGGACCTATCCTTACAGGTTTTTTATTAGATTTTCTATGAACTCACTCAAAACATACTACAAATGTACTCTTTTTTATCTTCAATGTTGTTCAGAGTTATGATATAATCTGACTAAAAAAGGTTGTTTGGGGTCTTTGTTGATTGAATCCATGCGTTTGTCTTTAGATCTGCAAATGAATTTCTCATTTCTATGTTATTTGATTGTGAGCTCCAACTTCGTGTTTTTGTGTTTCTTGATGGCCCTCAATTCTGATTGCTGAATTGTCTTTACATTCGACACTTAGTAATTGGATCCGATTTTATTTCCTCGCTTCAGCCCCATCTTCATTAATCTCCTATTCATTTGATTGTATGGATATCCGGATCTTTGCGAACTAGATATCATGTTTCATTTGAAATACCATATTTTCTGTTGATTTTAGTTTGATGCTTGATTTGGGATTTTGACTCCTGTTACTGACCTTTTCTTTTGGTTGCTTTGTGTATACCAGAATTGGTGATTTTGTTAATGATGTGGGGAATATGTTTTGAGTTTATATGTTAATCATAAAAGGAAACTTGTTGTGCAAAAGGCATAGAAGAAAAGTGCATGCATAGGTGATTTCCTATTCCTGATACACCAAAATAAATAAAATGGTGTTGCTTAGAGGAGGAATAGAACTCTGTTAGAAATGTTTAGGCTCATGATGGCACAAACTAATCTACCAATTTTCTATTGGGGATACCTTTGTTAACTACCACCTAAATGCTTAATTTGGTGCCCTTTAAATTGGTCAAATAGTGCCCTCATGGGTTAATAGGAAGAAAACTTGGATTGAATAATTTGCAACCCTAGGATCTGCAGCTTACATGCATGATATATTCAGGTCATCTTTTTAGTTGCCATGATTAAGGCTTTTGGGTGAAGGTTTAGAGGACTTTTATTTTGCATCCTTATACTGAAAGCTAAAAGGGTTCACTGTAGATTGTATGTTGGTTCTAGGTCCTAGCTAGATGTGCAAAATGGTTCTTTAAACCTTTAACTACATTATTTTGCAAATGGTTTTTATTGGAGGGAGTGATTTTCCAATTTACCAATTTGTAATAATTTATAATGCCGTTATTGAGATTTAGAATCTTTTTTTTTTTTTTTTGTTTATATATGTTTTAATCTCATTTTCATTTCTCAATTTTCGACCCTGTTTGTATTTCAGATTCACTTTGTACTTATAATTAGTCAGCAAGGAAAAGTAAGGTTGACAAAGTGGTATTCACCCTATTCTCAGAAGGAAAGATCTAAGGTATGGTAGTAAATTCTATTAACTTGGTTGATATATTTGGGCTGAAACTCAACTTTCTAAGGTTAGGGGTATTATAAAATTATTGTGCTTCACATATACAATTTTCTGCTTATGACTTACACCCATATTATTGGTATTTGTTCACACTTTTCTGAAGCTGATATTATTTTTCTTTATTAATCCTTATATTTAATATGATGCATTCTTTAAAAGGTTATCCGTGAGCTTGGTGGAGTAATTCTCACCTGAGGTCCTAAGCTTTGTAATTTTGTGGATTGGAGAGGATTCAAAGTTGTTTATAAAAGGTAATTTCGGAATCTAAGATAAAAGTATTTTACTAGGAATTTATTCATTTCAACTATTTTAAAAAAAATTTTAGCTGAGTTGGTTCCTACAAAACTATTATGCAGATATGCTAGCCTTTACTTCTGCATGTGCATTGATCAGGATGACAATGAATTAGAGATCCTTGAGAAAATTCATCATTATGTTGAGATTCTTGACTGCTATTTTGGTAGTGTAAGTCAACTTAAGCTTGAACTTTCTTAATGAGAGTATTAGAATAATGCTTTATTATATATATATTCATCATTTATATGTATAAAGCTTGTGAATTAGTTTGTGTGCAGGTTTGTTAGTTGGACTTGATCTTCAACTTCTACAAGGTATGTCCCTCTATGCTTGTTTGCAGTTAATACTTAGGATTTATTTTCTTTAAGAACCATTTGACAATAAATTTTTTGTGTCGCTATTAAGTTTACATTTCCCTTGCTTGAAAATCCACATTTATTCCATATTATATGGACTGCTGAAATCTACTTATCATAAGTTGACACCATGTTGTTAAAATAACTCAACATATGAGCAGCCAAAGACTGCAACATTATCCTTGTACAGTTTTGCTTTCAAAATTAATTTGTTATCAGTGATAATTTAATCATGATGAAAATGATGGAGAAATTGTACCTAGGGCTTGTTTGGTTACCTCTTACGTGAAAGGCGTTTCCAGGGAAGCCTTACACAATAATGGCTTGGCTTTGGCTTAGGAAAACAAATTTCTGAGCACTAAAATCAATGACAGAATATAATTGATTATATTCTTTTGTAATTAGTTATAATGCTTTAAAAGCAAAATAATCAACTAAATAATAAAATAATTGATTACGCATCCCGAAATGAAGCTTTCTGCAGTTTTTGAGTTGAAAAGTTTGTCCCCCTACCATAATGCATTATATTTGTTTATAATTGATTGCTTTCCAAAATATCCCATTTTTTTTGTTGTGTAATCAACTACTTATCACCTCAATTTTTTTGCCAGGAAAGTCTCATTTCTTGATTCAAGCCAGCTAGAAAAAAGTGATGGCTTCCCCGGAAATGCCTTCTGGGTGGAGGAAACCAAACAAGCCCTTAAAGGTACTATGAATTCCCAACTTCTTTGGTACCCCATCTCCTCCCTTCTGACAATTCCATCGATTTTGTGAGCACCTTATTCTCCCATTCTTGCACTTTGCTCCACTCAATTCCCTCTAGGTCGCTTAGGCATCATCTCAACCACAAAGATTTTGTAATTAAATTGCCACAAAATATTCATAATGACCTTCCTTTCTCTTGCTGTTGTATTCTCTTTCGATTTTGCCAACACCGTCGTCTTCTCTAAAAGAATTAAGTTTAATATCTCAGCCCTTGCTCCTATTCCACTACTTTACCGTATTGCTAATTAGTATTCTTGGTAGTTAGTAGTTACCATGACCTAATTTGCATCTGTAATTGAGGATACCAAATTGGTCAAAGTAATTGATCAATCTGATAACACCAGTATGCATTTCCTTCTCCAGTTCTCCTGTAATTTCCAGTGAAGAACAGGACCAGCTTGTGTCTTATTTATTTATTTATTTTTGAGGAAAGCTTGTGTCAATTTGAGTGTTGGTTATCAGAAAGAACTTAAGATGGCACTGCACGAATCTGGAAATGTGTTTCTTTGCTCATTTTCTTCTGCTGTTATCATTGAAGGTTTACCATATATTGGATGAGCTCTTGATTGCGGGGGAACTGCAAGAGTCAAGCAAGAAAACAGTTGCCCGACTAATTGCCGCACAGATACTCCTTTTTTTTTTTCGGTCCTAGATACTGACTGTCAATTCTTTTCAGACTTTTCTGAGGGTAGTGTTGGGTTTCAGGATTCATTGGTAGAGACGGCAAAGGAGCAAGCCGATTCAGTAAGTAACACAATAGCACAGGCAACCAAGTAGGGCACAAGTGTGATTGCCTGAGATATTGGTTAATTTTGATGTCTGTATTAAATTCTTCTAAATTTTTCATTTTTCAGAGCTGAGATTCATGCCACATATGGAGATTCAAGACTATGGTTGATTGCTATCCTTATGTATGTGGTATATACATTCGGAATCCAACTATTCAAATCTGCTGTTGTGATGACTGTTCTATACAATTGGAATTGTATTTCAAATTAATGCTTGTTCCCATTTCGTCCTGTTCGTTTGTTTTTGTCCTAGTGGCAGAAACTCTCGCATTTGGGAGTCATTAATGCAAGAGAATTGAACTGCATGACGGAAATATTGCATTAAGGTTAATTATCTGAATTAGATTCATCGTAACAATATATCCGTCTTCTTTAATCAAACATGTACAGGGGTTTTAGAATGCAACTCAATGTTCGCTTCAAACTCACAACTCTATTATATAATATTATACAAGCAGCTAAAGTGATGAGCATCTCATCTCCTCCCACTTCCAATTCCCCATTCCTTAATCCATCTTTTATTCCATTTCCACTCTTCACCCAATGCCTACCCTATTAACCGACTTATTATATCCTGTACAATCTTCCACACTGCCTCCAACCTAAGATGCCTTCACCTCCAAGGAATCTGAGAGTTCACCACATCTCATCTGAGCTCTGCATTATCTCCATTTATGTGGTCCTAAAGGTTGCACCTGATCCATTCATAAACATGAGATGGAAGACAATACAGTGCCTCGCATAATATTTTGCAGATGTTAGTGCAAATAAAATTAACATGAACCTTCAGAAGATATCCATGTCAATAGAATTAACAAGAACGCCATCATCTTCCCAGTTAAAATCCCTGGCTTTTGGATCCTTACCAATAAGTTGAAGAGGTGCCTCCAATGGAGGAGGACTCTGCAGTGCAAAACCAGCATTCGAAACTTATTAACCGTACAAGGCAGCTGATAAAATCCTCTGAAGAATATAAACTAAACATTTATTCTGCACATCAAGGATGGCAGGGAAGATTTATTCCTTGAAGATGTATCATTACCATGCAGCGGATTAGGGGCCAATTAATTCCTCTGAAGAAAGGATGCTGTTTGATTTCATTGGCGCCAGTGTTTGACCCTAACCGGCTGACAGGGTCTCTGTTCAGCAGTGCATTGACCAACTGTCTAGCCGCAAGACTGACCTGCAAACACCAAGTATGATTAGTTGCTGCATGTGAAGCTCTGAAGCTCAGAATATATGATGACAAATTCATGCCATCTACAATGGATTGGTCCATGGTAGCTGATTCTGTTACTTTCCACGATGCATTTAGAGATATATAATTCATTTCGTCAGATTAAAATATAGATCACAGTGGATCATGGAATAAGATTGTGCATGCAGCAATTTGATATTGAGCATGACACCATAGCTGAGCATGGCCTTTTTGTAATTACATGTCAGCTTCTTCATTTAGCTCATTCAATAACAGGGATTTTTCTAACCAAATGGATATTAAATTTACTATGACAATGACGCACGGCAACATTCATGGAGTACAAAAAACCTTCCTAAATTTAACCACAAGCATTAACGGCCTTAAAAAATAAGTCAATTCCTGTGGAAGTTAGTTAATTATTAATTAATATATGAAGATAGCTTCAGTTTTACCGAGGGTTTTCTAAGAGTATAGATTAGGAAAACCTTAAAATATATGTTAGGAAAACCCTTTTACCTACAAGTGAAAGAATTTACACAATTTATTAGATGTTCCTTAGCCTCCAACAGCCAAACTTTTAAATTCAAATATATATATATACATATATATATATATGAGAATAGTATATGACAGATCGTCTGCCCAAAGTTTTTTTGGAAGACCTCTCTAAAACCTCACCTTCTAATTAATATTTTAAAAAACCAACCGTTGGATTGAAAGTCCGATTCATATAGATCATATATATCGAATTTCATATTAATCTGACACTTATAATCCTTGGATGAAGAAACTTTATTTACCCACATATTTAACAGTGTTCAAATGTTAAATTTGGTGTAATCAACGAAGTGATTAAGCTTACTAGATTATTCTAAAAATTAATATGCATGATTTATATGAATAAAACTTTCAATCCAATGGTTGGGTTTAAAAAATATTAATTAGTAGATGAATTTTTAGGCAAATCCCCCAAAAAAAATTGAGAAGAACAACCTCAAAAATACTTTTCCATATATATATATAGTAAGAACCCACTTACACATAAGTTTTATATGTTATGCTTACCCAAAATCTTGACCATTCTCTCTCCACTTTCGTTGGTTGAGGTTTATTCACTTTTTATCATATTTATCTCTCCATTTTTAATGGTTAAAATTTGTTACAACTTTTTAAGTGAAAAAGATAATTATATTTAATAAATATGAATAAATCTCAACCATTGAAAATAAAGAGATGAATGATTAAGATTTTATGTAAGCACGGTATGTAAAATTTGTGTATAAGTGGATTCTTACTCATATATATATATATATATACTTTGATTGAATGGTCACATATAGATCTTTTTCCAACAGTAGGCTGGCAGTGACAAAAAAAAAAGTACCGGAATGCTACTTGGAAAGGTTAGATCCTTGCGCAAGATGTTGGAGAATGTCTTCTGCCTGTTCTTACCCCTGAATGGTGTTCGTCCATATAGCATCTCATACAGCAGAATACCTAAACTCCAAATATAAATCAATCATGGAACAAATAACACAAGACTGAGCTTTAGGCATAACATTACTGAAGAAAGAAATTAAGCAAAAAAATGCAATCGGAAAAAAAAAAGCACATAACATTGTGTGTTCAGATTTGCTTACCAAGAGCCCACCAATCAATTGCACTACTGTGGCCTGCACCAGTTATAATTTCCTGAAACCAAACAAAATATAAGTGATCTAAACAAAAATAGAGAACAGTCAAAAAAAAAAAAAAAAAAAAGAGACTGTAAAGAAGATAAGTAATAAGCATTTTATTGGCTAATTTATTAAATAACCAAGTCAACACAGACATCAAATCATAGAATAATTTCAATAATTGAAGTGCACAGCATATTGCCCCGTGCTACAACAAATCTCAGCAGCCTAGAGGATTGGAAGTTCAGATGGTAACATTTAATCCAACAGAAATAAAATTTAAACCATTTGAAGAATTGAATCCCATATGACACCAGGGAAAAAAATTAAATAATGCATGAAACTTGCTTTGGATGTTATACATACTTTACTTCTATCTAATATTCCCCTTTTGGGTATGAAAGTCAACATATCAAGAGCATAAATGCATGAAGAACTAGAATAAATAGATTCACCATACAGGAGCAATGTATTCTTCAGTTCCAACAAATGAATTTGATTGTGTAACTGGCTCTGCAACGAAAGCTAGTGGCGGTTGACTTCTAGATCTTCTTCTATTGTTAGGCAGGGAATGCGTTAAAATCTGCATGGTGGAACACACTTTAACATTACTGAGTATATGGTCAAAATCAAGTAAACTAAAATCAAAGAAGTCTTGATTCTTTCAGATTCAAAATGTTTAAAAGCACCAGTCATAATGACCAAAATAGAAGGCACGAGGCACGGTAGGTGGAAACACAGATTTTAATTTTAAAATTCTGCAATTATTCTTTGCAAAGTATTTATGGGCTTCTATGGTAAATTTTCTGATATAATACTGAATATAAAAACTTCTAAGAGTGGATTTGATCAGAAAACCAAGTGAGTCATTCCTCTTCGAAAAGAAAATTAACAACAGGTTCCTACAATCTCATGAAACAGTGGGTGCTCATGGAACCTGATCCAGGAATCTATCATGAATTTGGCATTTTATGAAGCATGTGTTTTTCTAAAAGAATTTCTCTAACATACTTGGGGTTTACAGGATGTCATAAATGATAAATCGAAGTCAGTTAATACGACATGGCCATCCTTCTGGAGTAGAATATTTTCCGGCTTCAGATCCCGATATATAATTCCTGTCACAAGTCATTGACAAAAGAAAATAAGAATAAAAATAAGCAGAAGAGCCTGGATTTTCTCTTGCAAATTATTATTCAGATTAATCTTACAAGTGCCATACTAGTCTATTTAAGCATCACAGCTCTTTCTTTCTTCTCTTCCTTTCCTCCCTTTTTTATTGGGTTTTTTTTTTTTTTTTTTTGGGATATAACGTCACAGCTATTCTAGATTTCTAGTGTATATTAGCACTCCTGGAATACTGGAAGTTAAACCAGTTTTCTGTAGATTAAGACAATATTACCATAATAAAACTATAGTACTCTATAAATTCTAACAGTAAAGAGAAATTTGAGCAAATTCCAAGTATTTCCATTCAGTGAAACAATGAAACAAATGCTTCCTTCCTCCAGTCAACAGTGAATCACTTGTCAGTGTTCATTAAAAAAAGGGAAAACCACAATAGATAAAACTGTTCTGCCAAGTTACCCACCTAACACTTAAAGTTCTCATATTTCTGAAACCATCGTCTATTCAATGCACAAAGGTGGAAATCCTTCAATTTTTGAACTTATAACTGTTTTCTTTCTTACAAGCCGACCCTTATAATTCATTTGTTGAGTAATCTATCTCTTCTTAACTCTCACATCTTCAATATTCTATGTTGTTAACCAAACGGGAAGAAGAATAGGCATATAATAAAGATGAGAAAAGTAGATGCCTAGCAGGTCATGTTCAAACAATTAAGTATTTATATGATGGCCCTATGTAATTTGCAGTTAGATTACACAGTTAAAACATGACAAGGATTTACAGAATACAAATTGCGCACCACATATATCCCTAATGTATTCCTAAAATTGATGATAATACAAAATAATTTAGGTTAATTTTAGTAAAACTTGAAATATGTTTCTAGTAATTCAGAATGGATCTGGTACTACTTGGCACTAGTTATTTGCTTGATTCTTTTCATTTTCCTCCATGGTATGCATAGCCTGTGGAATACATGGAGGAAGTATCGGGAGGACACCAAATGATACTGAAAAAATGCAGTAAGCAATCAAGAAATATAGGGTTGAGCAAGATACTCAGACAATGAAGGTATTCCAAGCCAATGACTACCTCTGCTGCATAGAAAAAATGCAGCAGAGGTTGACACCAAATGATACTGAAAAAATGCAGTAAACAATCAAGAAATATAGGGTTGACCAAGATACCCAGACAATGAAGGTACTCCAAGCCAATGACAACCTCTGCTGCATAGAAAAAATGCAGCAGAGGTTGACACCAAATGATACTGAAAAAATGCAGCAAACAATCAAGAAATATAGGGTTGACCAAGATACCCAGACAATGAAGGTATTCCAAGCCAATGACAACCTCTGCTGCATAGAACCTGCAGACAAGAATGGTTAAAGTTCCTGTAAGCATTGTGCAAGTAGCAGGTATTTGTTTAGATAACTTGATGATATCAGTCACTCAGAAAACCATACGAAACCTAAAGTAACATACACTGAGAGTTAATCTCTTCTAAATTCTTCAATAATTCAACATAAGGTGATCAAAATTCTCTAGGTTTGTCATCCAAAATCATCTATCATATTCACTTTTTAAGTTGTAGTTTTAAATACAAGCAGAGGATTCAGGTCATTAACATACCATTTTCCCTGAAATAAGGAAAGGAAAAGGAGTACCTTGCAGATTCTTCTTTAAATAATTTCATAGGCTGCTTGTCAAGCAAGGCAAATAACTCTCCTCCAGGGAAAAATTCAGTAATCAAACAAACGTGTGTAGTAGTCTGAAAAGATGGAGAAACATCAGTACGCTTGACCTAATTTAACAAGCATAATAGAGAAGAATAGAGAGGAATCTGTGATATCAGAATTGTTTTAATATGTTAAGAAAAAATATCAACACATAACATGGCATATATTTTTGAAATAGGAAATAGAAACATATAATAACTATCAGAAACATAAAAACTCTATCTTATCAACAGTAGGTATCTCCTTATTGCTCATCTATTTTGTCCGCTCTTTTGTAAAGTAACGCACACACCTTCAGGACCTTTACAAAGAGAAAATTGCCAATTTCTCACTTAATAAGCCCAATGCAGGAGAGTGAATGGTCAAATGAAAATAATTCTTATCATACTCAAGCCTTATAGATTATGATTGTAGCAGGTATAATAGTCAAAATATGTTTGAGACAGCAAGAGCATTGAGCTCACAAGATAGTTGATATACATACAGACTGACAATTAAGCATTGAAATAAGAGTAAAAAAAGGACGAAGTTTGAGCAGAGAGATACAAAATATTTCCTTCATGCATATAACTGTGTTATTGAACCAAGCCCAGATAAGCCAGAAAAGTATCATGTTTTTTATGCACAGGCAACAGAGTTCAAATTTGAATTGTTTGCAAACATAATATGGTAGCCTTCAAATATCAATTATACACAAACTGGCATCTCTAGCCCTTACTAAAGCATCTGATAATACTCATACAAATGGTTGAAATAGGAAACAGAGTTTGTAATATGGAGGATTACAATACCTGAAAAGAAGCATATAGAGTGGGAAGGAAAGGATGATCTAGGAATGAAATGATTTCTCTTTCTATGCATGCTCGATGAACCTGCAAAATGATCACCAAGTCACCATTCATATACCCCTAGCCCTTAAATGATTGTTTATCTAACAAGGAAGTCCAAGACTGTATTACACATGTATCCATCATAGAATGCAAATGCTTGTAATGAAATCACATCAGATAACTGGAACAGGAAGAAGCCTAAGGTTATTCAGATGGGAATATGGGAAATTGTCAACAAGAACAATTATTTACTGTTTGAGTGAAATCTCATCAGCTAGAATATGTATTTCAAGTAGTATAATAAGCAGACCTTGTTACGGTTCAACATTACTGATTTCTCCATTGCCTTCATAGCATAGAGTTCTCGTGTACCTTTGAGTTCCACCAGATGAACACTGGGAGATATAATACAAGTTAAAACTACAGAAAAAGCACAAGCTCATAGAAAAGAAAGATTGGAAAAATCTTAATGGAATAAGGGATGCAGTCAACAAATAATGTTTGGAAATTACTAATATTATTTTGGATTATATGTAATATTTAGGGTTTGTTTGCAAGTTTGATGTCATTCTAGGATCTAGGGGAAATTGTGTCGTTTGAATACTATTTAGGTTGTTATTGATTTCTGTTAAGGTTTTTATTTCACCGCAGTCTATTAAGTCTTCTATTAAGGATTTTACTAGGGGTTTAGTTTCAATATAAATGCTACTACACACTAGGTTTTTAGCACTGCTATGTTGTGAAGGGAGACCATAAACGACTGCCTTCCCCTCTGCCATTTCCCTCTGGTTCTCCTCCCTTATTAGTCTAATTTGTCAACCTATTTGACCTTTATATATTCTTCTCTCTTTCTGTCCTGCATCAATAAGTTAAAGCAAACAATATTGGCAACATAGTTAACACTTGTCCCCTGCTCTCATTTTCTATTTATTTCAACATTCCAATTCCTTTATTAGAGAATATTCATTACATATCTTTTTTTATACTCCAACTGAATGATGTGTCAGAACCAGAAAAAATAAATCACTAAGAGTTCTGAAGCCTAGGTGTTACATTCTTAGAGGAGGATATCCCATGGAACATCCCTAACATCAATTGGCAGAATTTGAAACCAAATACCCACCCCTGCCTTTCTTTCCAGCATAGCAGGGAGATATTAATCTGCCTCTAGCATGCCTAGCAAAAATGACAAGCCTTGTTCCCCCAGGTATTTTCTGCAGCCAGACCAGAACTACCAATAATTTGATCATATGCATACAAGCAAAACAGAAAAGTAAAGCACAAATTCAGGCATGCCATTGATTGAGCACGATGGTAACACTGACAGTAGATTTATGTCGAAACAACTTGGTTGTATCAAACTGTCAAAAAAAGATAAGTTAATAGCAGTACCTGCCAGTATCACCACAACCCAATGGTTTTAAGGGCTTAAAATGATGCAACCCAATCTTTTCACCATGAGAAGTGATCTATATAACCAAAGTGGATAAATTAGAAAAGAAAAATAAAGAGATCCAAAAAGAATTAACAACCTACTAGTTTATAAAGCCTATGCCAGTTATGTAAAATGGTTAACTATAGAAAACCTTGTCAGCAACATCCCTTCACTTTTATCAAAAAGAACAAAAAAACTTGAAACTTCCCAAGATTTCTGGTTTCATGCCAAAACAATAGATGAAATTTGAAAGTTAAATTAGTTGCTAGATATTAGGCCAGCCTTAAGTTATTATGCAACAATTAAAAGTTTAATCCACTATTCAGCCAAATTATAGGAGTTCATCGTGTAATTGCATGCATACATTCATCCATATATAATGCAGTATACACAGAAATAAGCATATATGCTATGTGCGTCCATGAACAGACACCTGGACATGCTCACAAAACATGGACAACCACAAAGAAAGATGGATAAGAAGGATTAAATTTATCCACGATTTGATAAAGTGCACCACTTAAAAAGTGGAATGTACTGGAATGTACTACAGTGTAATTAGGTGGGGTGTTCAAGCTAGTACCTTTTGTATTGCTATCCAAGAAGAACTATCCTTTTTGTGAGGCCGTGGAAAGACAGGCTGAGAATGGATTGCCCACAAATCTTCTGGTCTCTGAAATATTTTATAATATAAATGTCTCTCAGCAATCTTATTAAGCATCATATGCACAACTAGACTGTCTAACTTGATACAACACTAAATGCTATAATTTTAGCCATGTATAGTTGAGAACCAGACTTTTGTGTATGCATACAATCAGAAGCACAAAGCTTCCACCTTTTAATCAACGAAAATGATACAAGCCCTGTATTACTTCCATAAATAGAGAAGAAAGAATACCTTACCAAGTTAGCATCAGGAAGTTCTCGAACAGCTTCGTCAACATTTTCTGCAGTAGCTTTGACCTAATAAAAAATGGGTACACACATTAAATGAATTACAAGAGAACATTAACAGTTGAGACAATAGACAAAAAGAAAATAACTAAGCAAATACAGACCAACTTTGCACTTTGTTGCTCTGTTTGCTCAGAGAGGCGATTCCTTAAGGGTTCAACATGGTCACTTCCATCTAGTTGGACACCAATGAAATATTGAAGCTCACCCTGTAACATATAATCAAGTTGAAATTACACTCATAGTGTAAACTGATTGAAATGGTATTATATATCTTAAATAAGAATATTGTAACCACCTTTTGGTCACGCATAGGTTGCAAGTGGAATAAATTCCAAAATTTCTTTCCTGCAAGTCATGAAATGAAATAAAATCAGCAAAATAGTGTTGAGGTTAGATTAACTTCGGAAGCTGCAAAATAGCTTTCAAGGGAAATTAAATATCATCTAAAACTTCTAATTACAATGCAAGTTTTTCTTGCATTGAAGCAAAATGAACCAAAAAATAATTTAGAGCACATTGCATCTTTAGAAAAATAAATAAATAAATAAATGACAGACAAACCACTCTTAGTGTAGTTGATCAACTGAACAGTGATTTCTCTCTGTTCTCTGATGGCATTTCTAATCCTTGAGACAGTTGCTTGATCTGTTTCTGGTCCCTGAAGGAACCTGCAGAGAAAATGTATTACTGGTTTTTATACATTCATCTGACCAATATGAAGAGAACACCATAAAATAGGGTAGTATTGAAGTGCTCAAAATCAGATCATGAAAGAGTCACTTGGCTGGTTTTACAGAATTGACATAAAAAGACACTGGTCAAATAGCAAACCAAGAAAAAGGAAAGAATGAACGTCTAATGTTACAAGCCAAAAGATCCTGTAACTTGACACAAGCACAATACAAGTAACAACCAGATAAATAGGTCTGCCCCAAAACTTTCTAATATTTTCACTTACTAGTAAACCACCGACCTGGCAGGACACTCCAAGAGTTCTATTTTCTCAAGAGTATCTAAAGCTTTGTGGATCTATTCTTCCTTACTGCTAAAAGGCCAACATAATACTTCCATTTTCCAACAGAGGTTTAAATTAAAATGGGATATATATGTTTCCTGATAATGGAAAAATACAATAACCATTAAAAGATTAGAATATCAGAAATTTTAACCCCATGCTTAATTAGATATGTTCTATATGTAAATAAAAAGATTTTATAGCACCAGGAAAGCATGTACAAGTACATGGAAGAATGCAACACATTTTTCATTAACAAGAAAAATCACTTATATCATGTGCAAATGTGAGTCATAGCTTGGATACTTAAAAAGTTACAGTAATCTTTACAGCAGCCAATTAAAACTTATCGCAGATTGAGAGGGCCTTATTTAATATACAGCACAAGAAAATCCATACCTAATCAATGTGGATACCATCACTACCTAACACTAAAGTCCATGCATAAGCCCCATAGAACAATTGAGGCGAACAGCCTATCACATGGACTATGAAAATGAGGTAATAGACAACAAACAAGGCAATAAAGAACCTGGGCCTCGCTACCATATTAAGACAGCCTAAATCAAGTGTTGATAGTTGGAGAGGACAGGTTGAATATATCAACACAAGAAACCCCAAATTTAATTGATAAGGGATAATTAACAGCTATATGGCGAGAGCTGACCAATACAATCAGAGAACAAAGAATGACAAGAACTACATACCTACAGTTTCTTCCCAAAATTTCTTCACGTGTATATTCCGTCAATTCAAGAAAGCTATCAGATGCAAATATCTGCACAGGGTACAGATTTGAACATTTGTAATGATTTTGCATATATAGTTCAAGTTAACCAGGGAGTAAAAAAATTTTACATTGCATCTTTCCTACACTTATATTTTCAAAATGGACTCTTGAGTCTAGACGTGCAAGATGTACAGGATTATTGAGACAGAATTTTGCAAAAATGAAGATAAGGCTAAATGAGGGGGGAAATGCTGTTGAAACTCCATCTTACAATAGGATTATCAGGAAGTCTAGGATCAGTGATCACAAAATTCTTTTCAATGCGTTCCAATGTGGTTGCTAGATCAATTCCTTGGCGTATATCTCTTTCTCTTTCGGCATGATCCCAGCTGTCAGTGTGTTCTATGTCTCTAGTCATCAAAACTTCTGGTTCAACAATTGGTTGTTTTTCTTGTTTCACTGAAGAGCTGGTCCTTCCCTTAAACCTGTAGGAAATATTATACATTATGTATAAAACGCTAACTGAAGAGTCACAGAGGCCGGCAGTACATCGGCGGATCTGTGTTGCATAATATGTTTGAGAAATTAAAGTCTGATCAAGTTCCTCTACAAGCTTGGGAAGAAATAATCAAAATTTCAGATGATAGAATTATAAGGAATATATGGTCCAAGAATGATGCAAATACATATGCAAAAACTCTAATGGATTTTGAATTCCAGGCAATACAACATATGTCCAAAGCATTTATTTTTGTGCACAGATCTATTTAATGTCAGAAAACAATTAAATAATTAAACCTACTTCAATGAGATTGTTTTCTAGTTCTCACTTTTGAAAATTAAATGGAGTAAATTGGAACAGCAAGCTCAGTACTTCGTTTCATTAATAGCATCCAGAGGCATCTAATTCTTTTATTTATACAGTTAATTAATACTGACAGACATGTGAACATGACAAAAAATACCGCAAACTTAACAGAAACATTAATCATGAGGGAGCACAATAGGTACCCAGGAAAAAAAAAATCCTTATGCCCGAAAAGACTCACCCCATCAAGGAGATGCGTGCTGAGTTTCTAGTCTTCTTGCCTTCTGGAAGAGTAGTCGCTGTGCTCAGAACCGATTGAGGAGTTTGACTACCTGGTGTACCAACATTCTCAATAGCAGCAGATTTAGGAAGAAGGTAATCAAGGTTGAACTTTTCCTCCTCTTCATGATTGCCAGTAGCATCATTATGAATGTGAGACTGGGGATCTTTCAAAGTTTGGACAACCTCAGTAATAGAACCCAAAGCCTCCTCTCTCTGACGAGCTGACCCAACAAATTATGATCACCGAATCTAAAGATGAAACACAGAAATGAAAAAACAGAGAAAACATGATTTACCATCATAGCGAATTAGGGATTGAGGCAATCCATTTGGGCGTAAGGCCTTATCAACGACACCTTCAGTGTATTTGCTGACTTCAACCTGCATTCTGCATGGGAAAAAATTGAATTGAATTGAATAGCATGGGTAGGGTTTAGAGCAAGTATTTGAAAAACACAAATGAAGAGAAGGGAAAGAGAGGCAGACCCAATGAACTTGATGGCTTTGCCGTTGCCATCCTTGATTGGGGTGACGGTGAGGAGATTCCAGAAAGGAGTGCCGTCCTTCTTGTAGTTGAGGAGCCTCCCGCAGTAGCTCCGCCCATTTTTTACCGCGTCTCTTATCTTGGCCACCTCGTTCAGGTCCGTTTCCGCTCCCTGAAGAAAGCGGCTGCAAAGGACAATGCATTCTGAGATTGCAATTCATGTTTCTTCATTTGCCAACAAATTTCAAATTCTTGTCTTGGGTATCGACAATTGGATGGCCGTTTGTTAAATCTTTCCCGCTATTTATTTACATATTGAATAAGATTTATTAACGGTAGTTTTAAAGAATCCTAAAACAGGGGCTATTGAGCAATGGGACGCTAAATCCCAATATCAGGAGACTAAAAAAAATTTCAACAATTAGTAAAGGAAAGGGAAGGGAAGAGAAGATAAGGGAAGGGAAGGGAAGGGAAGGCAAGTCAAGGGAAGAAAAGAGTAGATATTAACCTTAGATAGATAAAAATAGAGGAGGAGAAAGGAAAATATTTTTATTTAATTAAATAATTAAAAGACAAATAAAATAAAATAAAATATTTAAAATTTATTAATTAAAATAAAATATTTATATATATTTATTTTCTAAAAATATTAAATATATAAATTAAACCCTTTCTTATTCCTCCAATTTGAAAGGATGAAAAATAGAGGAATGAAAACGACTTTATCAACTTCCATCTCCCTTTTTCTCTATTAATGGACAAAAACAAACAGAGTAAAAAAGATATTTATCTCTCCCTCTACCCTACTTTTCCTCTAAATCCACCAATCCAAACAGGTGCTTAACAAGGAATGAGTTAAATAAATCAACAGTAAGTTTTTAAATTTGAATAAAAAATTTTGATTTTTAATCTTATAATAATATGAATAATAAGTACAAATTAAATGATAGAAACAAATTATTTTTTATTATATAATTAAAAAAAAAAAAACCAACGGTGCTAATATACTTTTCTTCGTACATACTGTATTTTGATAATCCTGTCCAAATTGAAAAAAAAAACATTTGAATAACATTTTTTCAAGACAAGCTACACATGTATATATATATGAAATGAAAAAAGTACTATTAATAAATCTACACACATTCCTCACTCATCATTAAAGATAATTTTTTTCCAACCTACAAAGTACTGGTATTTTATTCTTCATGACCGACGAAGAAACCCTTTTATATAATAATAAGTGTTCCAATTTTTTATCTCTAACTCTTATGAAAATTAATAGTATATATAGTATGAGGAAACATGAGGAGGGGAGGTGAATAGAAGGATTTTATATTTTTTCTCTCTCTCTATTTAAATAAGTAAAAGAATTGGAAAAAAATATTGTAAATGACTTCTCTCTTCTTGCCTCTTGGTAATTAGAAATTTTTTTTCTCACCCCTTCTTTTTTTTTTCAAACTAAATATACTATAAAAAAAAATGCAATGGCTATTTATTTTGAGAAGAATGTTTGTCAATCAAACCTTAAAAAATTAGGAGAAAAAGAACTATAAATTATATCGTTTCAACAAATTTTTATTGAAAAAAATTAAAATGATTTATTTTTAAATAAAAATAAATTATTTTAATTTTTCCAATAATACTCTAATGAAACGACATAATTTTAAAGCTTTTTATATTTTTTTATTAGTAACTTTTCCTCCTAATTTTTTTGAACTCTAATTGACAAGCATGAATCTCCTTTATTTTTATTGAATTTTCTATGGGGTAGAATCGAATTATATTTTTAGAACTCCAAAATGACGTTTCAGCTTCCCATTTTACAATTAAAAAAGTGTAATTTTTATCTTTTAAAATTATCTCTAACTATAAATTTATAATTATTATTTTACGAATTTATAAAAGCTTAACTCAAATTTCATCAGTTTTTTTAGCAAACTCTTAAAATAAAGTTACAATTACTGCCTCTGTAAAGTGTACATTTAGTCCTTTACCTTATTAAATTTGAAACTTTTAACCCCTCACCTTATATTATATAGTTTTTAGCCCTTAAATTTAAAATTTTGTAAATTTTATCTCTTAAACTAACAAAATTCATTAATTCTCAGTTAAAATGAGAATAAAATATTTTTAAAATCAATTTTAAAGATTAAAAATGTAACCATTTAATTCCAAGAATTTAAAAATTCAAAAAATTAGTAAACTAAAAAGAATTAATAGATGACTTTCTTA
>BPVZ01000009.1:4366234-4383708 GCA_020521535.1 Rubroshorea leprosula
CCATCAATAGATGTTTTTAATGACCTCTTGCAAGGAATCACCGATCCTAGCCCTGCATCCCTAGTTTAAGTTATCCGAGTCCTACACAAAGACCAGCAAAAGACTACTCAGCTTTTCACCAACATATAGACCCAACATGCTGCGTAAGGTCTAGCACAACCCATCAATATGGCTGGAACTTCCCAACCGTAGAAAGTCTATATTGGGGCTACTGATGGTAATGGAGGTTCTAGTATGCGGCCGAACAACTCGACACCACCAGTAGTTGCAACTACCAGTATCGATGGAGCTTCACCCAATGCAATCGATTCTACCTAAGTTTATGTCACCATGGCAAACCTTACTGCTCTTTTGGACAGGGAGCGTTCTAAACACGAAACAATCCCTTTTCAGTTCATTCATGAACCACCCTATTCAAAGGAGATTCTGTCCAGACCATACCCAAAAAAATATGAAAGTCTTGCATTCTTGTAGTATGCTAGAAAGAAAGGCAGTGTTGCGGAACATGTCAACAAGTTCCTTGATGCCATGGGGGCTCATGTCGGTGACAAAGATTTGTGTCTACATGAGTTGTCAAAGTCTCTTTTCGATAAAACTTATACATGGTACATCACTCTACCTCTCGGCTTTGTCCGTTCTTGGGATGAGATGGTGGAACAATTTTGTCAAAAAAATTTTCAAAGTGAAGAGTGCATCACCATCCTTGATCTCCACAACACCCGCCAATGCCCTGGTGAAGATTTAATGGGGTATGTGAAAAGATTCAGGGATTTGGCACTTGATTGCTATGGTGGCCATGCTGAGTCCTTCTTAGTGGAAATTTGCATCAACATCATATTTCCGAAATATTGCACTGTCCTTGAAAACATCGGGATCAACCAATTTGCAAGGCTATTCGATGCTGCTAAGAGAACAGCTATTTTTGTCAAAGCCATCTCTAATGGGAAATCTACAGCGAAGTCAACAGAAAAGAAAACCGTTGCTCACACCTTGACTGTCTCTATCCGTTGCTTAGAAAAGAAATCTGCAGCGAAGGATAAGGACAAAAAAAGAGAGATCGTGACACGACATTGCCACCACCTATTCCTCTCACTGTTGAAGAACTAAACGCGCTTTTAGATCAGTGGATCGTTGATGATGCCATCACACTACCTCAGGCGCATCGCGAGCCCAACGATGGTGACAAGCGTAACCCCAAGTATTGTCGCTACCATCGCTTTGTCCACCATGCAACCATGAACTGTTTTTCCTTGAGAAGGATGTATCATCGACGGGTTTCAGAAGGATTGTTAGAAGTGCCAAACAGAAGATAGAGGGTGGACGAAGATCCTCTTCCATGCCATAACCAAGGTGTTGTTAATGTTCTCACTCATGTGGAGAGCATTGGAGCAAGCGAGCCAATAGTTGAATTCCCTGACAATACACCCAACTTCTCTGTCCATGCACTCCAGTGAACTCCAAAGTTTAAGATGCTATTTGATTAGCTTGGTTTCACTATCGAGGCACGACGAAGAGCCACAGAGGCCATATTCTCCATTGTCAGTGAGGCTGGAGGAGAATGCCTCAACGCTGATGCACATGCTAGCCGCGCTTATCTTGAATCTTCCAATGTCGCCACATTCACTGACGAAGATATGGAGGTGCCATATCCTAACCATAGAAAGCCTCTTTACTTATTTGCTTAGATCAACTCTGTCGGTGTCAAGTGTGAACTGGTTGATACAGGATCCTCTTTCAACTTGATACCACTGAGCACCATCATCGCTACAAGAATCCCCCAACGAAGACTTGTCAAGTCTCCACTTAGCATTGTTGGCTCTGGTAACAGTAGTGAGCATGCCCTTGGATACATTCAACTTGAGTTAAAGGTCGATGTAATCCAATCTCAGACTACATTTTATGTTATTGATGCAGAAGTTTCTTATCATATATTGCTAGGACGACCATGTCTGCATCAACATAAAATTGTCCCTTCTACTTATCATCAATGTGTCAAGGGCCGTCTAAATGGAAGGGTTTTTCGCATCTCTGCCAACCCATTGCCATTTGATCAGATTGAGACCCACTTCGTTGAAATTTCTTTTTATGATGAGTTAGCCCCTTCTGGTGAAGCAATGGTATCCCGCCTAGGTGGCATTGTCCTGCCAGCATGGAATGACATCAAAGACAATCTTGATCTTGATCTGCAAAGTGTCCTGGAACAAAAAAGGCAGAAGAAGGAGGCAGCAAAAATTGTCCAAGCACGACCAAAGTGCACTCGAACTGTCCTTCCGGACGGTAGAATCAAGTATACTTTATGAAGGCGTGCGGGGCCTCTCAGCCATGCACGAGATGACCCCATTGCCAATTGTGTAGCCATGTCTTCAGATCATTTATTCTTCACTTCAAAGAAAGATACTTCAATTGATAAATGAGGCCTCTCTAACGAAGCAGCATGCCTCGCTCTTGAGGTTGGAAATAAAATATTTGCTGAGCATATGGATTTTTCTAGTAAAGCTGATCATCTAGTATAGCTAGACGAGTTGCCAACCCTCCATGAAGCTTAACCAGCACTCACTTCTCTAAAATCACTCCAAGCTGTTGATCTTAGAGATGACCCAACAAACCCCAGGCATGTGCGTATTAGCACCACTCTTTTGTGGATGAAAGGGCCAAAATGGTTAATCTACTTCGAGAATTTAACCATGTTTTCACTTGGAACTATGATGAAATGTTGGGGCTTGATCCAACCTTGGTGGCACATTCTCTAAATGTTGATCCTAGTATGAAGTCAGTTGTGTAGCCAAATCATGCCTTCCATCCAAAGGTTACACTGAAAATTAAAGAAGAAGTTAAGAAGCTCTTGGTTGCAGGATTCATCAAACCAACAAAGAAGCCTACTTGGCTAGCTAATATTGTATTAGTTCGAAAGAAGAATGGGCAAATTAGGTGCTGCATTGACTTTTGCGACCTCAATAAGGCATGCCCCAACGATGAATTCTCTATCCCCAAACATGGATGTGTTGATGGACAATACTACTGGCTGCGAGATGTACTCTCTCATGGATGGCAGCAGTGGATATAACCAAATCAGTATGTGCCCTAACGATGTAGAGAAAACTGCTTTTCGTACCTATACTGGCAATTTTGACTATGTTGTTATGCCTTTTGGACTAAAAAATGTGGGGGCTACTTATCAAAGAGTCATGGTGGCAATCTTTCATGATTTCATCCACATATACATTGAAATCTACATTGATGACATTGTGGTGAAATCCAAAACAAGATTGGGCTGCTTCGATGTGTTGAGGACAGTCTTCGACAGATGTTGTCTATGCAAGCTGAAAATGAATTTAGCGAAGTGTGCATTCGATGTTTCCGCTAGAAAATTCTTAGGCTTGTGAGTAAACATGATATCAGTGTGGATCTAACCAAGTCTGAAGCTATTCAAGCCATGTAGCCACCTAAGAATCTTAAACAGTTGCGAAGCTTCATTAGCAAGATCTCATATATTCGCAGATTCATCCCTTCATTGGCAGAAATATTATCTGCATTTAGCCTTTTACTGAAGAAAGGAGCCACTTTCGTATGGATGGCGGAGCAACAACATGCCTTCTCACATCTGCAGGATCTCATGCTTAGATTGCTAATCATATCTGTCCCCATCCAAGGCATACCACTAAAAGTCTATTTGTCTACTTCTAACAAAGCTATGAGTGCACTGGTTGCCCAAGATGAACAAGAAGGCAAGGAACAACCGATTTATTATGTCAGTAGAAACCTCAAGGGCACCAAATCAAGGTACCCTTTTGTTGAGAAAATTTGCCTTGCATTAATTTATGTATCTCAACACCTTCGACAATATTTCTTAGCTCATAAGATACAATTCATCACCAAGTCTTAGCCCATTCATTACCTTTTAACATGGTCCATCCTCACTGATCGTCTTGCTAATTGGCTCATTCAATTGTCTCAGTATGATATTACATGCATCAATCCCACCACCATAAAGGGGCAAGCCGTTGCAGATTTGCTGTATGAATTCTCTAACGAAGTCTAGTATTCTCTTTCTGACGAAGTCTTGGGTGGTGAGGTTGCTACTGCACAGGAAATTGAGGAAGAATGGACATTATACTTCGATGGTTCTTCTATGACTGAAGGGGCTGGGCTGGCGTTGTTCTTAGAGATGACAAATGCCATGATATGGTATTTTCATTCAAGCTTAATTTTTAGTGCACGAACAACACTACAGACTACGAAGCTTATGTTAATGGCCTTGCTATGGCTAAAAAGGCTGGTGTGCAGCAC
Source organism: Rubroshorea leprosula (assembly GCA_020521535.1). Lineage (NCBI taxonomy): Eukaryota > Viridiplantae > Streptophyta > Magnoliopsida > Malvales > Dipterocarpaceae > Rubroshorea > Rubroshorea leprosula. Next base: position 4,370,522 of record BPVZ01000009.1, read on the forward strand.
TTGAAAATCATTGGCAATTCAGGTCTGATCCTTGGTCAAGTTCAAGGTACCTTCGTTGTTTGAGATGAACATCTCATGCCATATCATTCTTTTAGCCAATACCTGGTGCAGTCCTTTGCCAACATAAGATATGAGCAGATACCATGGATGAAGAACTGATTGGCCGATGCCTTGGCCACAATCACTTCGAGAGTGCCCATGGCTGAGATTCCTTTCAACATCCAGATTGTTCGCAAAGAGCAAACTAGTTATCATGGTTGCAAATTTGTTTTGCTTGAGCTACCTTACTGTGCTGTGCTGACTGGCGGTATGAGATTTATAGCACCCTACGACAACAAAACTCTGGCATGCCTTTGAGGGACCTATCTGGTTATATTATTATTTCTCACGAGTTATACTATCGATTCCCTAGCGGAATCTGGCCATGTGCATCAATGATAAGGAGGCTTATCACAAACTTAAGGAAATCCATGATTGCACATGTGGTCACGATAGTTGTGTGAGCCTCTATTGCCAGATCCAATGAACATAGTACTATTGGCCAGATATGGCTCGACAGTCCATTAAATCCCAACAACAATGTGTATCCTGTTAATAGATTTATTATCAAAAGAAGAATGCTTCTCTGTTGATAGTGTTCAAGACTGGTGTCATCTTTACATGGAGTACTTCTCTGAGGGAATATGGCCAGAATCCTTGAAAGATGCACACAATCTAAAGAGATCCTTATCAAAATTTTTCATGGATGGTGGAGTTCTGTTTCGTACCAGCTTCGTCGACAAACCACTTCATTGCTTATCATTAATAGAATCCTAGAAAGTCATGGCTGAAATACATGCAGGGGAATGCGGCGAACATCAAGGATGGAGAAAGCTGTATGAGCAACTTTTAGCTTATGGTTATTATTGGCCAAACATGAAGCAAGATGCTGTAGATTTTGTTCGACGATGTCACACTTGTCATGTTCATGCTAGTCTCATCCATTCCCACCCTAATTTGTTGCAACATATGAAAACTCCTTGGCCTTTTCATACTTGGGGCTTGGATCTCATCGGTCCCATTCACCCTTCATCTGAGGGTTACATTTGGATATTGGTGGTCATTGGATATTGGTGGTCATTGAATATTTCACCAAATGGGTGGAGGCTATCCCTTTTCGCAATGCTACAAGTCCAGCGATGTCAAACTTTATCAAGGAGCACATAATCTGCTATTTTGGGATCCCATACAAAATTGTCAGTGACAATGGAACTCCTTTTATTAATCAACATGTGCAAATATTGTTGGACATGTATAAGATCAAGCATTGGAAGTCCACTCCCTATTACCCCTAAGGCAATGGCCAAGCAGAGGCAACTACCAAAAGTTTGCTAAGGATTCTGAGCAAAATGGTCTATGAGTACAAAGGAGGATGGAGCATTCATTTGCAAAATACTCTTTGGGCTCATCAAATGTCATCCAAGACTGCTACAGGTTTTTTCCTTATTTTCTGGTATATGGTTGTGATGCAATCCTTCTTGACGAAGTCTCTAAAAAATACCAAGCCAAGATGACAAATGTCTACAACTGTGCAGTCAAGGCTAAAGTTTTCACAGTTGGAAAAATGGTCGTTAAGGCCTCTAACCATGTAAGAAAGAACATTGTTAGACCATCCATGTTCGTTGCCAACTGGGACGGTCCCTTCGTCATCACGGAAGCATATGATAGCAGATATTATTGCCTCAAAACTCACGAGAGAGAATCGTTGTCAAATCCCGTGAATACTAAGTGGCTCAAGCCATACTATTGTTAGGCTTCACCAACCTCATCTATTTTTGTAATTTTATCTCTGGCATTATCATTTATTTCAGCCAAGAGAATTAATTTCATCCATGGTGTATTCTCAAATGTAAGGTGCAAATAGCACTCTCTTATTGTGTTTGGCGCTTTATGTATCAGCTTATTTAGACTCCTTTCATTTTGCTCTACCACTATAAAAGGACAAGGAGTGTTCAAAAAAAAAAATAAAAAGGGAGAAGAGAGAAAAAGAAGAAGTGCATCATATAACATGATCTAGAACAGCTTCCCTGATCCATTTCTTCAATACAAATTTGTCTGTCCAGTTGATATATCAGAATAACAGAGAGAAACGAGCAAGAAAATAAACAAGCAACAAGGTCCAGACTTCGTTGGAAGCAAAGATGTTCAACTCAGAACAAACATGACTAAAGGGTTACATCATGGTGACATGGCCAACAATCAACATACTATAAAGGAAAAGGAATAAAAATGAAGAGAAGGTTGGGACTTGAGGCTGACTCATGGTAGAAAGGGGTCCAGCTTGTCTCCAAAGACTTTGGCAACTTCCATACAGGCATGGCAAAACTCAATCACACCACTGGAGTCCAAACGTTCTTTTTCTTAATTGAGCGATCCTAGGTACGCCTTGGCTGACACCAGTCCTTCTTCCAGTTTGATGACAAGTTCTTTTGTCTCGACCAAAGACTTCTCCATCTTTTCAATATGCTTCACCTGCTCCTTGATTCGCTCATCCAAGCTCTTAGCCATGTCACCTTCGGCCATGCCGAACTTAGTCATCCCAAGGTATGCCGTTGCCAAGTTTGATAAATGTGTGCGAAGGGCATTGACTTCAAAGTTTATGCTCTCAGCATCCTCAAGGGCATCCTTACACAAATAGAAAAAGTCCTCATTCATTTCAACAAAAGGAGTTACCTCTATGTGCCGCATGGTCGCACAAAGAATTGAGAAGGCATCCTTGACCACCACTTTCTTAACTTTGTTGTGCATCATTAGATTTGGAAAGATGTCTAACAAATGACGCACTCACGTTTCCAACATTGCGGGCATTGCAAACTTGCACATTGCTCGTGAACCACCCAGGGGCACTAAGCCAAACTGAGCTAGTGAGACATCCCTATACTCATTCATCTCATCAAGATTCTTGAGCAGCCTCATGATCGAATCATCGATCCTACCTAACTTAGCTAAAGCCGTGGACGACTGACTACTATGCTCAGCCTCACCGAGGTCAGTAACTTTCTTGCTGAGCTCATGATTGGTGTGCTAGTGTCCATTTTGCCTCAACTGGAGACAGATTTCTTTGCAACATCGTCCACGTTCGATTCAAATTCTTCGAGGGTAACCCTATTCATGTCAATGCTGCCTTGAAAGCCCATAACTTTGCCCTTCTGTTTGGAACCATTCTCACTCTTAAACATCGCTACTGGACTTATGGCTACTGCTCTTGTTGGAATCAAAGCTGATTACCTTAGTGACCTTCTTTCCCTTTTCTTTACTAACACCGATTGCAACCTTGGCCTCGCCTTTCTCAACACCTAGTGAAGTGAATGGAGGCATGATTGATCAACAAAGAAATATGTTGTTCAACCAAGCAAGGTGTTGAAATCCAAACCATTTCATTGAATGGCTTCAAGTACCTTTCTCATTGATGGCAGCACCAGTTTTCCTCATTGGTATAAATCCTCCGAGAACCAATTCAAAGTCACCAACCTTGAAAAGAGGTAGTTCGCTAATGGGACGCGACTGTACACAAGGAGAGAAAAGTTAATGACTTTACCTCAGTAATTATTAATAATGATTTTCAATTTTTATGGAACTGTAGGGGCTCATACTTCAATACTATCACTTCTGGTTGAGTCTTCGCTGTTTCAGGCTTTTTTGTCATACTGGGGGTGCCATATGAAACCTTCACACCTCCCCTAGTCTGCAGTAGAATAGAAGGGAAGCTTAACAAGCACATTTTGGCATTTCTCAAAATAAGGGACGAGTCCAAACAGCTTACCGTAGTAGGCTTTTGTGGCGGAACTTTGCTGGCTTTAGCCTTCTTCGCCGACTCAACTGTGAAGGCTGCAGGATCACTCCAATTAATGATAAAGTCAACAACATTAAGTATGTTGTCAGGAAGCGGAGGCTCACCTATTTCACTGGCCAAAATTTTCCAACGAACTTCAAGGTTTGCCAAGGCTTCCTCCATGTTCATTGCCAAGGCTTCCACTCGCTTAGCCTCTTCAGACTTAGACAAAACTTTATCGTCACTAGGAATGTGGATCAGACCAAAGCCTTTGCTGGAAGCTGGTGACTGCTCATACAAATATTTAGTCACATGTCAAGGGATCCTTAGTGAAGTCAATAACGACCAAAAGGCATATAGACGAAAGACCAAGCAGTACACTTACCTGGAATGAAGCACTCGAATCATAATACTTCTCACCCAAGCACCCACCACCATGAACGAGTCTCAATCTCTTGATCTGGTCAATCACGACAGGATTTGGATCACCCCAAGAACTCTCATTACTCTTACTATCATGGCTTGTATCTTTTTCCTTGGCAGTTTTGGCCTTGAAGGGTGTTGACGCTTTAGCCTTACTTTGCTTGCTGGTTGGCAAAGTAGAAGTTCTACATGCTCTACTCTTAGGCGGATGGGTAACACTTTTCCTTTTACCTAGAATCGACCTCTTGGGAGGGGCAGCTTCATCGGCTCTTTCTGCAATGTCATGAGAAAGGCATGGGACCATGAAGCATTCTTCAACACTAATCCAATCCAGCCAAGTTCTTAGATGGAAGAAGAATCGAAGCTTAAGAGAAAAAGAGAAAAGAAGAAGAAGAAGTAAGAGAGTATATTTACCTTCAGCCCCAACGCCGCCAGCTGCCTCCTACCCAAGTTCTTCACCAACGGCACCAGCCTGGTTATACTCCTCTTTTGCCATGCCACGAATGGGAGGATAGATGGGTACCCACTATCCATTATCCTCCCTAGTCAGAAACCCCCAAGAGTGTTTGTTGCAATAACTCAAGAAAAAATTACTATGGGTAAAGAGACATTCACAATCCAGGGAAGTAGGATCATACTCCACCACTTCCGATAATGATTGAATGAAAGCTTCAAACTTCTTCAGCAGTGTCCCCCAATACTCCAGCATGGGGGACAACCTGGTTGACATTATCGCAATACTAAAAAACCTAAGTGTGGCAGCACCCTCGCTCCACATGGTTGTGGTAACTTCATCAATGTAAGGCTGCATGGCCTTATTCCAATCTGTCTTGTCCGAAGAAGAAACATGAGGTACATCTTGATCATAACCAAACTGTCTTGCAACCTTCTCCAGATAGTAGCACTCTAGACTCCACGTCCTCTACCATGTAATGCATAGTAGCGTAGATGGCATGATAACCGCCAGCATTTCCAGATGACTTGAGTTCCCCATGGTAAATTCCACAATCTGACTCTCAGGCATCGTTAGGAGTGTCTTATCAAAGAGGCTTACCTCGAGTGGAGCAAATGTCCTTAGCATTGTCTTGTACGCATGAAAAGTAAAGCTGCCATAGTCATCAAGAAGGCCATCAACTTTCGGGACTATCTATCCCTTTATTTTCCTTTTTCCTATGCAAGAGCAGGCTAATGGAGTTGTTTCGCTGGTGTAACCACACTTTGCCATGGGATATTCCTTTAAAGCCTTTCCACTAGTGACACGGCCATAATGATATGAGTGAAATCTCTCTCGTGTAAACATTTGCAGCAAAGACAAACATACACGTGACTCAATGATGTAATAGTTGGCACCAAGAATCTCATCAAAGCGGAGCAAATCAAGCATGTGATAGAGCGTACCTAGCATTAGCGGGGCTAAAGGGAGTTTCACACCTTCAACCAATGGAATTGCCAGAGGAATACACTTAACCATAATCTCATGGTTGAGAAGCCCTCAAAGACAAACTTACTCAACCAAGCTATAAGGAAAGCTACACGTACATATGGGCTATCTTTACCTTTGCCCATTCAAAAGTACCGCATCTAAGTCGAAAAATCAATGTTGTACTCTCTCCTCCACGAGCCAGAAGAGCATTGGCGTTTCTCCTCATCTCTTTCTTCAAAGCTACTAGGGTGGCACGCTCTTCTAACGTTAATGCTATGTGCCGTGGATCCTATTCCCCAACAATAGACAACAACATCAGGTTTGCCACATCCTCCAGAGTCACAATAACCTCCCCAAAAGCAAGGATAAAAGTATGGTACTCATGCACCACCTCTTCACCAAACGACGGAGGCACTCCACATTACCACTGATTTGTAGAGTCTGACTTAGAGCTACTAACTTAAGAATCCCGACAGCACGCAATATCTCCACAAAGCCGTTCTCAGCAAGCATCTCCTTAGCCCAACCCGACCAATCTTCCATCTTATTAGATGGGAAGGAAAAGTGGATTGGTACCGGCAACAAATCTCACCTTTCAAGCCTTGCCCGCATTACGTCCAGTGGCGAAGGAAACCATGTCGCATTGATGTCACTCCCTTTGAAAGCCTCAAGCAAAACTAGACCTTTCTACTTCTCGAGTGCGCGTCGCCGACCAACCGTTGAATTCTAAAAAGTCGTCATGAAAAGTGTACCACAGGTTGTGGTACGGCTGCACTCCGTCGGTCGGATAAGGATTGGTCATCTCCTAAGGTTTTTTATGGAAAGAAAGGAGGAGACAAAATAAAGATTTAGATTAATGGAAGCACAAGAAATCTGCAGCATGCAACCACAAAAAAAAAAAAAAAAAAGAAAGAAAAAGAAAAAGAAAAGGACGAGGTAGAGAAACAGGGATCCATCATTACCTCGGTTAGAAAAGGGATTTTGTCAAATTTGTGCACTAGATTAACCTTCTCAGAAAAAATCTGGTCACTTTGTTAAGGAACCCAGAGGTTTCATGGAAGAAGATGATGAAAATTGGGAACGCAGAGGAGAGAGAGAAAAGTTTGACAATTTTATGAAAAAGAAGGGGAAAACTGAAAGGCTCACTAAGGAACAAGGAGAATGGCAAAAAGGGAAATTAAGGGCAGCATTAAGTGCATTGGCCAACCACTTTGCCACTTGTCGCTCATCAACATGGCCAGTAATAATTAAGGGGATGGCAAGTAAGGTGCACATTTTCTTGATGGATATGCATGTATGCAATCTCCTTTAAATTCTCCCTTTTTTATGTGTGCCATCATAATAGGATTTTTGGGGAAGGCTCAATTTCTTTAATTTTTCAAAAAGGGAGTTACTTTTTCTTTCTAACTGTTGAAAACCTCTCTGGGGAATAACTTTGGATTTCCCTTCAAATCTGAACTATAGTGAACAGTATTTTAAAAAGAAAAATCTACAGTGACTGTTTAAAATGTAATATTTTTCCAAGAAGAAAGACAGTGTAGCCCGTGCGAGAATCTTGAGAAGGATGCGACCGAAAGCTTGTTCACTAGACTCATATCTACAACAGTCGAAATCACTACCACCCAAAGTTTTATTTCGACCTTGCTTGGCTCACATTTGTGTTGAGACCCTATCTATAGCATTGAAGCCCACGCCTTACTCATCAATGGTAGCCAAGGTCATATTGGACTCACCTATGCTTGTTGTTGTTTTATAGAGTCGAGCTTAACACAACTTGGCCTCTGTCAAAGTTATTTCACCATCAGTAGCTTACCTAACTGGAGCCAAGTCTTGGCAATCCTAAGTCCTTTGAATCACATCTGCTTCGACAAGGGGATCCACATTAATTATCTAATTTCTACGTCGTCTAAGCATGCCCGTGGTCATATGGAGAATGCCTCGGTAATCTACCTCCCTTAACGCTAAGCAGCCAAACTTGTTGGCACAACTTCATTCGTTTGGGGGGTTAATGTTGAGGGATGAATTTGTATGGTTGCAAAACCAATGACGTATGCGGATCCACATTAGAAAGGGGCCACAATGCTCATTTCCCACATTGAACATGTAGTTCCTATTTTCTGCTAATTGTTACAATGGAATCAGCATCACTAGAAATGACACTCACGCACTTCGCTGGAGACATCGCAAAATATAACTTACTCTAGCATATATTTTCACATACATGGCCAGACATAGATAGATCTATTTTGATGATATGGCTGGGCATTTCTTGATGGTCATGTCCTCTGTAACGATATTCACTACTGTCCTGTGACTTCCAACAACGGATAAAAAACCTATTTTACTACATGTCTCCCATCAAAGGACAACAATCTAATCTACATAGTTCCCTACGATGGGTAATAGGCCAAGCATCTATCTCTACATATCTCTATCACTGGTTCCCATCAATGGACAATGAGGTGATCCTATTACACTTACATAACTTCCAACGATGGACAAAGGGCCAGATTTATTATCTCATCTAGCCCCCAGCAATGGGCAACAAGCTACGCATTTCCACATATCTTATTACACTAACTCCCGACAACGGACAAAGGGTCAGATTTCTGCATATTCTATCTCCTTGGCTCCCAGAGACAGACAAAGAGTTAGCACAACTCGGTATGATTAGCGTGAGGTAGGTAACAGTTGCAACCCTGTGATCGGATTGGATGGCTACCCTCCAACGATAAAAATCCATCAAGTAGTGACCGGCGGTCCCTTGGTGGTCACCTATGCATGGTGGTGCGATGCCTGGTGGGCAACAACAACCAGGACCACCCTTTGACGGTGCAAGTATGATAAGAAGGGCCAACGTTTGTTAATGGCATCACACCTTATCGTATTGAAGGCCATGGATGCGGTTGGCATCCCTCTTCCATGGAGACAACTCCACATTTCTCTATACATATTCATCGTTATGGCAAAGTCTGGTTTAATGAGCTTTACCCCTTTGCGGCTTGGCAGATTGGTGGGAATGCTCTTCCAATTCCACACAGTTCACGCTCTAACCATGAGCAAAGCTAGCCACATTTATCCCTCTGGCTATGGGGAAGCTATTCATGACTGACCTTGCAATACCTACATAACATGGCTGGAGGTCATGCGCATTATCACTCTTCTACACAAAGGGACAAAATTACTGATTGTTCGTAATCTCGACTCATAACACATATTTTCTATGTCTTACGTATTAGTAGGTATCGTCGGCCAACGAAACTTGGCTCGGGACAACGATACCGTAGTACACACCCATATCACTTGTTCCTCATTATGGCGCAACACCAGTCATGTACAACAACAATATACTAATGCTCTCCATGACCAGTAAATAAATGGAAGTAGTGAACATTCATCCACATAACCTCCTCTAATACACAAGGGCGTTCCTTTCTCTGTTGCATATATTTACATGTTTCTTATGATTAAATACTTGAACCTATATTCACATGTGCTTTGCTGTTACTATAGATAAACACAAGCTCATGAATCCAAGCTCATGGGAATTGCTCGGGATAAGTTATGGGAGTAGTGGCTTGGCAGGCATTGATGGATGAAGGCTGTCGGTCTAGCAAAGCAAGGCATTCGCGCCAGGGAAGCTTGGCATTGGCGATGCTGCCCAACTTTGCTAAAAAGGGCTGGGTGGCAAAGACGTGGAAGTAAACTTGATTCCCTGAACAATACCATTTGATGCTAACTAAAGGCTAAAAATCCCGCTAGAAACTGACTAGAGATGTTGTCTTGATCACCATCAGCAACTTGCAACCATATTTGATGCAAGGGTGGTTGCACAAGTTCCATGGCCTTGGAAACTATCATAAAAGATTTCTATTTGCTTGCAGAATCTTCCAAAATCTCATGCAGAGCTTAGGGAACCTACCAAATCCTATGCAGGTGTCGTTTTTGCCGGCTACACTCAAGCACCTCCCTAAAGATGGGATTTCGTGTGGCTAGAGGCCTTGCTAGAAATATACAATTTTTAGTTGTTCGCTAGAACTAGCAAAGTTTCGCTAGAACCATTGGGCAATTCATGATGCCATTGTCATAGAGCTGCCAACAGTGCTTGGAGCCACCAAAAATTCGACAGCTCACCTAAACATATCTGCACACTTATCAATCATCAACTAGAAATTACAACAATGCCATTGCATATATATGTTATCTGCCCTTCATTTTCCAGGATATATACGCATGTAGCACAAAAACAAATCTTGACACACAACATCAGTCTTTCTTCCTCACGTACCAAAACCCCCATTTGTCCTCTAAAAAAAATATTCCATCTTCGACCTATTGCTCTACACACTAAAACCACCCGGAAATCACCACTTTTCTCGGATTTCCTATGTTTCCAACACTGCAGAACATTTTCCAACATTGCAGAATATCACCCAGCATTGCAAAACATTTCCATATTTGCAGGATATTATGGTCGGGAAACAACATGTTGCAGTTTTAGTTTCCAGGTAATTCTTCTTGAGCATCAAACGATTAAGGTTGCAAGTTAGCATCAAAAACAGGATCAAGTACTCCATTCATAGACTCCCAAGCGGTCACCCTTCCTTCTTCCATCACCCTTCTCAAGTTTATCCTTTTGTCCTTCGAAGAATTTCAAGAGTGAAGTTGCTGCACTTTTCGTTTTCAATATGAGGATTGTTCGTTATAGAGTAAAGATATACACTAGAGATGAAGGAGGTCACATTTATCGTCGTTATTATTATGTTACAATGATTTATGTATGAATGTGATCCTCAAGTTATAATCTTTGAACCGCATGTATTTTCCATCTTAGCTGCCCCTCCTTAACAACATACAACTTCTTGCCATCATGTTGTTGATAGTTGGGTAATCATCTTAAACCCTTGGAGTCTGCCATTGCTGCCCAGCTTTACTGGCTTGGCTAGAAGATTTATCTTTTTTAAAAAGAAAAGCTTCGTTGAAAAGTTCACTATAAGATATCATCGCCCAACAAAATGGGATGGCCCGTAACATGTAGCCTTCCGCACATGAGACGGGTGCTGCCGAAAGAACACCCCTCATTTTCTCGAGTGTCGTCCTAGCCAGCCTCCACATCGTCCCAGTTGCTGACTCTTCCACTTACATCACCAACACCCCCAAAACAGTGTTTCTTACAAATAAAATAATTAAGAATTGGGAACATTTAAATACTAGTTCCTTTATTTATTTTAAGTAGATTTAGTTTAATTTTTTTTTACTTTTTGGATGTGAATTGTAGATGAAAATTTAATATATTATATAAATGATAATTAATTTTTTTTAATCAAACAAAAATACTTGACATGAACTTCATATAGAAAAAAAAAATTCAATTATTCTTCGTAGAAGTTGTTAAATTTTCATTTGAAATTAATGTCCACAAAGTTAAAAGTTAACTATGACTACTAAAAATAAACAGAGGGTGTGGTATACAACAAAGGGTTATCAATAGAGTTTCATAACAATATAGAAAGATTACTCTAAAACTTATTGTCATTGCTAGTAATCACATCTATTTTATTATTCAATTCTAGCATGGAAGATTGGAGAAGATGGAGATGCAATGTCTCTTGGTACTACAAAGCTTTATCCAAGCTTAGATGATCTACTAAGTTATAGATGGATGAAAAACATCCACCTATATGGCCATTAGCTTACTTGAATCATCAAACCTCACTTTAGGCCCCCTCCCATATTAAATTGCATCAATTTTTGGCTTCCTCTTCTCCATCATCTCTCTTTCCTCACTCAATGATTGGATCAAACCCTTCTAAGACTTCTCAATGTCTTTTACAAAACATGACCCATCTTCTTGGTTTTAGGCTCCTAGATCTGGCCACCCTCATGGTCAAACATCGCCAGTAAGCCTAGGATATTATTGTGCTTAAGGTGGTTCGAATGTTGTTGTTTATAACTTTGAGGCTCAAGCAATGGCATAGATGTAATGCTCCAAATCCTACATTGGTGGGGACTTAGGTGAGTTTGATACATAAGTGTGGAGACCAACTACTACTAACAACTTGAATTTGAGCTTTTGAGGGCTTATGGATCTTAGCTTGAAGAGCTGTTAAGCTAGTGGAAGGCTTTAGCCCAAGTTGTTTTAGTAGGCAAAGATGATGTTAGGGTATAAGATGCACAGCTTAGGGGCTACGTGAATTTAGGGCTTGTGCAACTAGTGTGAAGGAAGAGGAGGGGTTAACACAACCAATGTGGAGGAAAAGATGGCTTGTGGTGTCAAGGAAAGAGAAGAAAAGAGAAGGCTTCTAAGAAGAGAAGAGAGCCTAACCTAACCCTAGCTAGGAGGCAGTATTTGATTAATTATATGTGAGCATGGGATTCATGTTTCTAAATTGAAGGGTAGAACTTTTGGTGGGAAGAATTGTTTTGGAGGATTTGAAGTGAAGGCTATCCTTTCTTACATAACTTATCATTCAACATATCAAAAAAAAAAAAAAAAGAATGATAATTTTGAATAAATGAAATTTCTCAATAAGAATCAAGTATAAAATAAAAATTTTAATTATTATTTATTTTTTATATAAAACTATTAGAATGTCGTTTGTCTATGTTGTGTTATGTTGCATTGTGACTATAGTGTTATTTTTATTTACTAAAATTTATAATATATCAATTAAAATTAGTCAAATAATAGACTAAATTAATTAAAATTAATTAAAAATGATAAATTTACATTTTTAGATAAAATGCTATGTAAAAAAGTTTTATAAGAAGCATAATAAAAAAAGCTTGAGTTAAATTACAAGTAAAAGTCAAATGGGACAACTAAATTACACAAGAAAAAGTTAGAAATAAAAACTAGGAGGCACATATATGCTCACATTAATTATTTATTAATTAAAATTTTTTTATTTTAAATTATATAATAAGAGACAATTAACTATAATTGAAACTCGATATCTCTTAATTTTATTGGGAAAGAAATTTGTTTTAAATGTGATTTGACTATAAATTAGATAATCACCATGTCCTAGTTATGATTTTTTATAGGTAAAACTAGTGAAATTCTTATTTATTAATGTGGAAAGGGAAGTACATAAACGTTTAAAAAGGATTTCATCAATATTAAAAAAAAAAAAAACAGGGAATTTCATCAAAGAGTTATGCATCAAGCTTTATATCTGTTTACTCCTTAAATAAAATTTAATGGGGACCTGCCACATGTCCAATGGGAGGCCCAATGATCGGTTGGAGTTGTGCCACGTTACCAAGATTTAGCAACTGATCTAGAATTGATTCATCTGCAGTCCAAACTGTAAGTGTTAGGGTACACTAGCGTCATGTGGCAAAAATTAACATAAATCTTTTTATTTATTGAGTTTTATTTGAATTAGGAAATGACGAGGATATTTAGGGAGAAGATTACGTGAGGATTCACCTGGAGTTCGTTTAGCAAACAATTGCATTGATATGACGCTTAACCTTTGAATGAGGAAATGATTGATGTTAGTTTTTTTTTTTTTTTTTTTTTTT
>BPVZ01000009.1:4402117-4423912 GCA_020521535.1 Rubroshorea leprosula
GTTGGGTCACAGGTGGATCAAGTCATCCAAATGGTCTAAAATTTATTTATTTATTTTTTGTTAGATTATTTAAAAATTAATTTTAAAATTTTTTACTTCCTAATCTAAAAGTAGAAATAAATAAAAGGTTAAAACCTCATTTTGGTTCCTGAACTATTGTACGGACCCTCGATTTGGTCCTTAAACTAAAAAAATCCCTAATTTGGTCCATACAGTTTATCATTTGAACCCCCATTTGGTTCTTTCGTTAATTTTTCACATTAATTAACGGAGGAAAACAGAAGACGCATTTCGTGCCATACAAAAATTGACAAGTTAGCAAAAATAGATGACATGGCCATTCCAACTCATCTTACCCAAAAATATATTTTTTTTTTCGTTTTTCTCTTTCCTCTTCCCTTTCTTCAGCTTCTACAAACCCTAACATCTCAACCAATCTCCAACATCTCAACCAATCTATTCATTTCAACCAATTTCTACCCTTGCTAGGTTCTTGTTCTTCATCATCATCATCAAACAAAAAAAATAAGAATTTTTTTTTTTAATTTTTGTGCCTGGGTTCGATATCAATAACAACAACAAGACACAAAATATCACAAAATGGAGAAGACGAGTGTCTAGATTAGGGCTTACATCCAATAGAGGGAGAAGCTCATTGACTGAAGGAGGAGGAGACATGAGCATGTTCCCAGCTTCCTTCAGTTGCTCTGCAAGCTCTGTATTCGAAGATGCCATGGCTACTCTTTGCACAAAAAGAAAAAAACCTAAATAGATATATCTCTAGATCCCTGACAACCTCACACATGTCCCCCCAAAATTTCATACCATGAAAATCTAAATTCAAGGTAAAGAAACAGATTTCCATCAAACCCAGGCATGCTAGGTTTCATCAAACCCAGCACCTGGGTTTGAAGGAACCTACGCCTAGGTTCCATCGAACCCAAGCATGCTCGGTTTCAAGGAACCCAAGCGTGCTAGGTTCTTTGGAACCCAGTGCCAGGGTTTTTTACGAACCCAGTGCCTGGGTTCTTTGGAACCCAGGCATGTTGGGTTCCAATGGCAAAGAGAAAAGGAAAAAGAAGAAAAAAATAATAAGAAAGAATTTTTTATTTTTTATCATATTATTTTTTTTTTCTATGTCATTATTGTAAGTCAACAAGTAAGACACACAAGTTAAAATTGTTGACAGTATGGTGTTAATGTGTGAATGTATAACGAAAGCTAATAATACATGTGCTGTACATGACCCTCCGATATTAAATTTTACCTCATTTCTCTAAATTCGAAAACATGGGTGTAAAAACTCATATTAATATAAAGGTTCAAACTCGAAAAGTTGAAGGGCAAACGGGGGACTTTTGCCTAAAGAAAATCGGGAGAAAACAGAATGAAGCTGCGAGAATTGGAGAAGGAAGGAACAACTGTGTGTTGGAAAGGGTAGAAGCTAATAACAGAGAAGAGCAGGAACTCTTCTGACGAAGTCCCAGACGGAGGAAGAGAGCGCCGAGCAAACACAGAGAAGTCTCTCAGAGAGGCTGGTGAAACGGAGAGCGGGTGACCGAGCTGCTTGGCCAGGAATAATCAGAAACAGGAAGGAGGAGGAGGGTTGAGGAGACATGGTAATTTACGTTGAAATCCAGCTTCTCTCTGGTATTGTACTTCTTGAATATTTGATAGTTTAGTCAGCGATTTATCTTTTTATGCATGATTTTGATGGAATTTCATTCATTGGTTGAACGGTTAAATGCTGTGAGTACATATTACTTCTGTTTGGGCTTTTTCATGTGCTGATGTTATTCCTCTGAATCTGATTTTTGATTTTCTTGATTATGCTTTAAAATCACATTTTCTGTGCCAATTCTGCCATACTTCATTTTCTGGCATATGGAAGCAAGTTTATCTTAAGAACTTTTAGTTTCTGTTTTGTTTTGATGGTCTTTGTGGTGTTCATGCCCTGCTCTTCCTTTCTCTCCTCTTTTGTTTCTAACTGAGGAAGAAAAAACGAAATTGGTTGTTGTTGGACTTATTAAGTGTTAGTAAGCGTTAAATCAAGTTTTATTAGGTCACTCGTCTATTGGTTTTGTACGTTGTTACATGGAGTAGGTTCTTTTGACTTTTGAATGCATGTTTAATTAGGAGATGCAAATGAGGGTGGAAAATAGAAGTAGAAAGAAGCTAGGAAGGAAAGAGGAAGTTTTGGTCAAGAAGGCTCAAAAATGATAGAGATGAGAAATGAAGAAAGAAAGTGCTCAGGGAAAAAGATTAAAAAGATGAAGGGATATAATAATCTGAGAAGGAATAGTGATGTGAAAATATGAAAAGAACAAATACCAACAAAGGTAGGCATAAAAGATTTAGAAATAAAGATCCAAAACAGAAAAGAAAAAGATGGAAATAGTAAGAAATCTATAAAGAAAAGAAAGGGAAAGAATAGGATAAAATGATTTTAGGAGAATGAAAGATGAAAGAAAATGAAGATGTGAAGAAAAATTAAAAATCTGAGAGATGAAGGAAAGAAAAGTGAGAAGCAAAGGGAAATTTGAAAGAAAGAGAAAAAGAAATTAAAAATAGCTAAGAAGAAGAAATGTAGGAAAAGATGGAAAAAAAAAATGAAGTATAAAAAATATGAATAAAAAGAAAGAAACTATGAATGAAAGGAAAATTAAAATGAAGTTAGCAAAGACTGAGGAGGGAAGACTCGGGAAAAGGTAGTAGAAAAAGACTAAATAGAAGGGCCTTTTCTTTTGAAAATGGAAAAGGAAAAAGAGAAAAGGCTAAATGAAGAATAAATGGAAAGAAAGATAAATGTCCTAAAAATATAATAATCCAAAATAAAAGATTTCAAATAGAAAAATTGATTAAAAATAAAAAGAATAAATGGATTTAATAGAATGATTTTCCTGCTTCATTAAATAAATTAGAATATCCTCAAATTTATAGTATAGCAACCATGTTTCACTAAGTCTGTGGGATGCGCTTATGCCCTTTCCCATGTGTAACTGTACCCCCGACTTGAGTACGTCTCTGTGTAGATTTTTAGGTGACTTACCCCTCCTTTTATTTAGGTAAGTGGTGATTCCGTTTCCCAACAACATCTATAGGCTTAATACCATTCGTTTTTAGATTTTGTATCAGGACTGAAGAAGAGTTTAGAACTTGACTGACTTGATTTCTCTCTTGTGGGAATGAATGGTCCAAGGTTAGGGTTGTTTGTGTTGCTGGAATCAAAGATTTTGTAGCTGTTGAATTGGTAACTCATTAGTATAGCAACTTTGGTTCAACAGAAAAGGGAAGGAGTAGAGATTGAATTTGGCAAAGGAGGCAAACAAAACATTTATTTAGACACCCATTTCTCTTAAACCATGTTTTAACTCACTAGTATCTGTATCAGGGTCAGGACTGCAAGTTACCAGGAGTGTGTACCATGTGGTTGTTTTTTAGAGAGTAGAGAATCTTAAACCATGATTTAACTTACTGGTATTATGATTCCAAGTGAGGAACAAACAACAGTGTACAATTAATTTTCAGAGGTTTTAGGAACTGAGGAAGCTTCTAGACAGTTGGAAGTTACATGCTGTAGTTATTAACTTTTCCATACAGGCTCTGTTACACTGTAAGTTCTACTTTTATTCTTGGCCTTGTGCATTTATTTTTCTCTCCTTTCTTTAAATGGGGTATGAGCAGAATTTAGCTGAGAAAATGAATTATCCACTATTCTCTGAATAAAAGAAAATTAGATCCATAATTTATTAGATGTTCACCTGCAATATGATTGATGTGTTTGTCATGCTTGATAGAGATGATTAGACTGAGATACCATGGTGAATGGTGATATTACATTGTCTTGCTGCTGCTAGCTGGATTAATATTAATACCATTTTTTTTTTCTTCAGTTAATTTGAAGAATTTTCCCTTTCTTGGTGGCTTTTAGAGGTTTGTTTTTATAATCACTAAGAATTTAGCTTCATCAAATTTGTTATAGGTAAATGTTACTGGTGTAAGGGATGTTCATTGTATGCCATATATATGCACTGTTGGTCCAAGGAGGATTCATTCCTTCTCTCCACCTTCTTCAATACAATTGATTGTGGCTTTTGCTACTACTTCTGCGAGAGGAAACAAGATACAGCTTTTTCCTAGCCAATTTCGACCCATGTTGAGAAGTGGAAGACCTAGTAAGCTTCTTTGTTCTGTTACCTTCCTACAATATTCTTAATGTGTTTGTGATCAAGATTAAAAAAAGACTTTGTGCTAGCTGTAGGAAAAAAATTATGAAATCTAACATTAAACTTTAATTGCCTCTGTTGACCTTCAAGATTAGTACTTAATTGCTTTAATCATCTAGGTTTTCGAAAACTAGAGATCTTATTCTTTACTGCTTAATTATATGTTCACAAATGAATGGCCCATAATTTAAGACCATTGCAGGAGTCTATTGCATCTTTTACATATTTGGTGCTGTGATTACAATTTGCAACTTCATTTTCTAGCTATCTTTGTTCTACATGATTTAAACTATTAAGATTTATATTTTAGGTGACATTTTTCTGGATCAGTTGGTTTTAGAATTAATTAAGCTGCAGCATTGTACTAAAAAAAAGAGATTTCAGCAAAAACTTTACTTTTATGTGGGCTGCTATCATTCTTTATCTGCTTTATTGTAGAAATTTAGTTTCATGAAGATCTAATTGCTTATTAATCTAGTGCAGCACCTTTTGTGCAAAATTTGCCTTTTTTGTCATTGATTCCTTGTCAAGCAAAAAAAGATGACACAGAGGAAAGCCTAAGTGGTGAAAACATCATATCAGTAGAGCAAACCTTAAGACGGAATCTGCAAATTGCCATTGAGGAAGAAAACTATGCCCAAGCAGCAAAAATTAGGGATAGCCTCCGAACACTTCATGAAGATAGCAAAGCCTCAGTTTTGGCTGCAAATTCTAGGTTTTATGATTCATTTAGGAAAGGGGATCTTGCCAGCATGCAAAACCTTTGGGCAAAATTGGATAATGTGTGCTGTGTGCACCCGGGTGCGAATGGGATAACTGGTTATGACTTTGTCATGGAAAGTTGGGAAGTTGTATGGATGAACTATGAATTTCCCCTTGAGATTGAGTTGAAAGATGTCCGAGTTCATGTTAGAGGAGATGTAGGATACGTTACCTGCATGGAATATGTTAAGACAAAAGGTAGCAGTTGGGGTGGACAGTTTGTGACAAACGTATTTGAGAGGATCAATGGCAAATGGTTTATTTGTATTCATCATGCTTCTCCTGTTGACTTGTGAGGACATCAATTCAAATTCTCATCTCTAGGAAACTAGACAGTTACAAAGAAAGGGTCGTCATCTCCCTTTGCACTTGATGACTTTGATCAATTTGTTTGTGGATTCATCTTTGTGATTTTGTATCGCAACAGAGTATTTCTTAACACTCGTATTTTCCTTTGGTATTTTCTTAAGATTTGTGTTTGGTTCAAATGCAAATCCACATATTTATGGTAGTAGTTGTGGCAGCATGCGGAACTGCACTGGGATATTCAATTGCGTAGTCCAACCGAAAAGAAAGGCTCTAAGCTGAGACCTCAAAGGAGGCTGGACAAATGGGTCGGGTCAGATTGGGTCAATTTGGGTAATGAGTCATTGTGGATCAGGTCTAAATAGGTTACGGTTGCTGACCAAACCTGACCCAATATGGGTAAGGGTCAACTTGTTGGATCTGCGGTTGTGAAAATGAACCAAAATCTAAGCGTGTTTATGAGAAAACCCAAGGGTGTGTTTGGCATTGAAAAATAGGGTTGGTTTTTTTATCTTTATTTCCATTAAAAAATAGAAAATGACTAGAAAATTTATTTGGCAAATGAAAATGAAATTATTTTTTGGAAACAAAAAATGAAAAATGTTGGAAAATGGAAAAACACTCAAGTTGATTTCCAAAATTGAAAAATATGGAATTCCTTAAGTAGAACAAAAAAATCGCATGGAAGGACTTGTATGAAACAATTAAAAATATGTGGGTTAAAACTTAAACTTGTTTATAGTTAAAGTTTACCACATATAAAAGCTAAGCAGTTCATTAGTAAACCCTAGATTTAAATGACACTTCAATAGCTCCTTTCCATCATCTCTAATGGTTTGCTCTCCCCATATCTTTGGTGGCTTCCCCTCTTTGCAATTTCATATTCTATTGCAATTAAATTACATGAAACTAAAAAGGAGTATGGTACCGAAATCAAAGAGTAGGAAACTCAAGAAATTCTTCCTTCCACCAACACCCATGGTTCTCGGATCTCCTCTCTTTTTTTCTCTCAACCTTCCTTGCTCTCTCTGCTTTTTTTTTTTTTTTTCTCTTTGCTCTCTTACTTGAAATCTCTCTCCCTTTATAGGCAAAATCAAAGGATGAAGAAACAAAATCCCAACCATTTGATTGCCCTCCTCCACTCTCATTGATACCAAGAACTAGAATAAGGAGAAATAAGGAAGCAAAAAGCCTCGATATACCTCTAGTAATCAACACAAGGAAGATCTAGTACCAATTTGAAGAAAGACCTTCGATATATTAATTAAATAACCCAAAAATGTAGCCAAGTTCCTTAGAGAATTATAGAACAACAGTTAAAGAGGAAATAGGAAAATACGTAGACAAAAAATAAAAATGACTCACACTGTAGTACATAACCACTGTGTTGTGCACTAGCTGTTGCACATACTAAGAAAGATAAAAGCAATGATTACAAGTAAAACAACAATGATAAACGATACACTAAGGACTTGTTGACACTTGCCATGTTGCCTTTTTAGACACCTAGCACCTTGCTTTATCATAACTAGCTTACCATTTTCCACATATCAATTCCTACCCCTAGAGCAAATCCTCGTCCTCAAGGATTAAAATTTGGAAGTTTCTTCTACAAATCATATGGAAACTCCCAAGTTGCGTCTTCAAGAAAAGAATTTGACCATTGAACTAGTACCTTTGTGGCTACTTGTCGATTCCTTTTCACTATTTTCCTGTCCAAAATAGCCTCAGGTTCTCTTAGAAAAAGCAGGTATATGTTGGTCGATAACTAGGTGGAAACAAGAACACTTTCTCCAACCCTTTTCTTCAATTGAGAGACATGCACCACTGGATGAATTTGAGAACCTACAGGTAGGGCTAGCTTGTATGCAACCTTACCAATTCTATTAACCACTTGAAATGGACTAAAAAACTTGGGTGAAAGTTTGTGGAAACTTTGATGTTGCATTGATTCTTGCTTATAAGGTTGCAATTTAAGGAACACCTAATCTCTAATATTTAACTCTTTGTCCTGTCTATGCTAGTCAAGTTAGAGTTTCATTTTATGTTGAGCTTTGTTCAAATGATGCTTTAGTGTTTGTATCATAGCTTCCCTTGCTTGTAAACTTTTATCCACTGACGCAATGTCTAAATCACCAGATGTAATACTAGGGATTATTATTATTATTATTTTAAAATTTAAATAAATTATTTAAGCCCTTAGTGGATGTATATGTGATTGAATTAAATTTGGGGTTAAAATTATAATGAGGTGAGGAACTCAGGGACTAAAACCTTATAGTTAAAGTTTAGGGACTAAGTGGTAATATTCCCTTTTTGTGAAAACCCCCAAATCAAATTGCGTCGGTAGTATCGTTGGCAGTTTTGTTTTTTTTTTGTTCTTTCTTTTTGGGAAACATGATCGATTTCTTTCTCTGGCCAACGAGGGGGACTTTAGGGACCGGCCATATTAGACTAATTGAAGGCTCCGAGTAGTTGTGTGGAATTGTAATTGAAAGATAGTTATTGAGGTAAGTAGCTATGCCCTCTAGTGTTTTTAAAATAAATCGATATATTTAAATGGGTTTTGCCCAGATTTGATTTATTTATCTATTTGATTATTTATTGATCTATTTCTTAGAGAATGATTTTTATTAAATATTTTTAATAATGGAATGAAATGATTTGTGGATCAAGTATAATATTTTTTATTTAAATTTGAGATGAGATCTTGACCATGTGGAGGTGGCTAATTTAAATTTGTTTTCTCCAATATTATTGAAATTGTTATTTTTGGAACGGTTTCTTTTATTTGTCCTGGCTGGATGGTTCACCTTGGTGAGGGTTGAGTTGTTAGTATTGTGATAGACCCGGGATCTATGGATTGTGAATTATGGATTGTGGATTCTGGATTCTGGATTCTAGATTCTGGATTCTGGATCGTGTATTGTGGATTGAGGATCGTGTATTGTGGATTGATGATTGAGTATCATTGATCGTGGATTGTAGATTGTTGCACAACCATAAGGGATGAATAATGAAATATTCTAGTTTCAAGGAAAGAATTGTATTTCTTTTATCGTTTCATTTTCAGTAAAAACTCAGTTTTAAATTTTTATGCTTGGTTGTGATGGATGGGTATACTACTTATAGAGTTCTTAAACTCATGTTTTCAAATTTCATCTCATTTCAGGTGAAGAGGTATAAGCATTGGGATTTGCATGGGGATTGAGAGATCATTAGAATAAATTGGCGGAATTTAGCAATATC
The DNA here is from genome assembly GCA_020521535.1 of Rubroshorea leprosula. Lineage (NCBI taxonomy): Eukaryota > Viridiplantae > Streptophyta > Magnoliopsida > Malvales > Dipterocarpaceae > Rubroshorea > Rubroshorea leprosula. The sequence goes on from BPVZ01000009.1 coordinate 4,410,661, forward strand.
TCAATTGGAAGTTTGTTTGGTTTTATGGAATAAGATGTTAAACATTTATATTTTGGTTAAGGGATTTGATATTGTTCTTTGGAGACTATTAAGATTTGTTAATGGAATTGTTTATTTTAAAATTGCAAGGGAGATTGTATTAATAGCCAAGGAAAAATGGCCTTACACATTTATAGGGTTAATTTATAGATGTGTGGCATTTGTTATGCCTAAACCTTTGGGTTGGGGCGTGACAAAAGAAATATAAGCTATGTGAATAGAAATGAGATAAGCATACAAAGCTTTAAATGGAATGATATTAGTGGAGTGGTAATTGGTGTTGTACCACCATTAAGCTAGTGCTAACCACTTGCTCCAATCTTGGGGTTGGTCTCCACTCATGCAACTCAAATAGGTTTCCAAACAATGATTTACTACTTCAATTTGCCCATCAGTTTAAGTATGATAAGCTATTGAATGTTGTAACTCCGCTCTTTGAAGCTTAAATAACTCTTGCCAGAACACATTGAGGAAGACAAGATCTCGATTTGACACTATAGCTTGAGATAGTCCATAAAGTTTGAAGATGTTATCCATGAACACTTGAGCAAAGTTAATGTCGAATAAGATGTTGAAGAGCACTGAAGTGAGTATGCTTGCTTAACCTATTTACCACCACAAAAATCACTTCCTTTCCATGTGACTTTAGAAGGCCTTTTACAAAATCCATGTTAATGTGGGTCTAAAATGCTTTTGGAATTGGTAGTGGTTGTAATAAACTGGGAGTAAAAGAATTTTCATATTTGTACCTTTGACAAATATCACATCCTTATATATATTGTTTGATGTCCCTCTCTATGCCTTTCTAGTAAAATAGCAACGATAGTCGCTTAGTAGTAGCATAGTAGTAGTATACACATGAATGACCACCTAATGCATTGTCATGAAAAAACTTTTAATCAATTTCTATTAAGAGTGAGATCATTTCCTACAACCAATCTACCATTTTTCCTTGGTTGTTCTGCCTAGTGTAGGCTGTATTTGAAAAAGTATTTTATTACCTTTTCTTCACCACTTCTTGTAAAAACATATCATGCTCCCAGCTTTGAGTTATTTCATGATAAACCTTTGGTGATATCGTGGAGACAACCATAGTCATAAGCTTATAACTAGGCATCTTGGATAATGCATCTGTAGCCATATTGTCCTTTTCCTTTTTGTAACTTATGGAAAAATCATATCCCATCAGTTTAGTAAGCCATGTTTGCTATAAGGGAGTGTTAACTTTCTCATAAACCAATAATCCAAGGTGTCTAGGAGATAAAGCCTTGCTAATAAGGGCAACAGGGTGTCCTTACTCCATCAAAATTGCTCATATGCCTTCCCTAGATGCATCAGTCTCTCCACCAGAAATTCCCTTGAAGAATTTGATAAGGCTAGTACTAGTGTTGAAGTCAACCTTTTTTAGAGTGTGAAAAGCATCCTTGGCTTTTTGGTTCCACTGGAAATTCTCTTTAAGCAACTTAGTTAGAGGCTTACTTAACCCTTCATAATTTTTGGTAAACCTCTTGTAATACCCTGCCAAGCCTAAGAAACCCCTCAATTCTTTAACATTCCTAGGTTGTGGCCACTTAAGGACAACTTCAATTTTCTTAGGGTCAGTAGATACCCCATGTTTGTCAATGAAATGCCCCAAATACTCAACTACTTCCAAAGCAGCATTTATTCTTCTTTACATATAACTTATGCTGTCTTAGTAGTTGAAATACCCTTTCCAAGTATTCCACATGCTCCTTAAAACTTCTATTGTAAATTAGAATATCATTAAAGAAAACCAATACAAATTTTTAAGATAAACCTTGACACCTCATTCATCAAGGATTGGAAGGTAGATGGCACATTAGTGGGCTTGAAGGGCAGCACCAAGTACTTATAATGCCCTTTATGAGTTATAAAAGATCTATCTTAAAAAAGATCACTACACCTTGTAACTCGTCAATTAATTCCTCAATCAAAGGAATTTGATATTTATCCTTCACAAGTTATTGGTTCAATGCTTTATAATCTACATATAACTTCCAAGTTCCATCCTTCTTTTTAACTAGCACCATAAGTGAAGTAAAAGCGCTCACGCTAAGTTGAATAATCCCTGCATTCAACATTTCCTACACCATCATTTCAACAATATCCTTATGAACACCAACATACCTATAAGGTCTTTGGTTAATAGGTTAAGTGCCTTCCTTTAGTTGAATTTTGTGGTCATGTCCCTTACATAGAGGTAATGATTTTGGCTCTTCAAATATATCTTCATACTTTTGTTGCACCATATCCAACTCCCTATTCATTGAACTAAACTGATATTTCCTTTTTTGTTTAAAAGGCTTACCATACTCTTATTAGTCACCATTTTGAGAGATACCTAAGAGGACCCTCATAGTACAAATTTATGGTTATCTAGATTTTAAGAGTTTTGAAATTCTAGAATATGTCACTTAAAGTTTTTAGCCATTGAATACCAAGTACCACATCAAACCCTCTTAAAGGTAAAAATAAAGGTGTTTGTATGGAAAGGTTTTCCTTCAACTACCAAGTAAAGCCAGGACATATATGCAAACATTCCAAAGAGCTTCCATTTGCCACATTTACTCTCAATGACTCTACCTCCTACAATTGACACCCAACTCTTTTAGCCACTTCGACATCTAGAAAATGGTGGGTACTACTTGAGTCAATTAGTATATGAATAGGTTTTGTGTTCATATAACCCATGACTCTCATTGTTTTATAGGTTGTACTACTTATTTCATTGATGCCATGCATTGATATATGTGTAGTCTCATCAGTAAGTTCTTTTATAGCCTCCTTGTAAACTTTAACCTCTTGTCCTTCATCATTGTCCATTACTTCGATTGAGTGCAGCTGCATCAACTTGCATTTGTTCCTTTTTGTGAATTCTCATCACACCAATAACACAACCCCTTTTACCTTCTCTCTTTCATTTCTTGTCTGGGTATTAGTCTATTGGATTTGGTGGTGGTAGGAGGTGCTTTTGAACTTAGGGTAAAGTATTTAAGAGAGTTTAGGCTATTGGTACTCTTAAAAGTTAAAGATGTGTTGGGACAAGCTGTAGTTTTTTGTGTGGGTGTTTTAGGAAGTATATTTAGAGTGGGAAGTAAAGGTGTGGAGTTTCTTGGGTGGTTCTTTTTTTGAACCTTTTGGTTGGAGGATTCTTGTAATCAAGCCAAGGCAAAGGCATCAAAAAGAATTTATGGTTTGAACATTCTCACATGAATCTCTATCTCCATTTTTAACCCACTGAGGAAAAAGCTAATAGTTTGTTTCTCAATCATGCCTGTTTTGGGAAAAAGGGTATCAAACTGTTCTTGGTATTCTTTCACAAACCTAGTTTGTTTCAACACTATTAGATCAGCCATGGGATCCTTATATGCCTTCTTCCTAAATCTAACATTCATTCCCTCTACATATTCCTCCCAATTAGACGAGTCGATCCCCTTTTAATTCCAATAATGTATGGTGCCATTTCATGGCTTTACCCTCCAGATTAATTGAAGCTAAATATGCTTTATGCTTAGTGAGGGTTCTATCAATCCTAAAATACTAATTTCATTTATATAACAAATCTTCTAGCTTTTCCCCATTAAACTTTGGAAATTTAATTTTAGTAGCTTTCGAGGTTAAAGGACCAATACTTGCACTTTTTTGTGATGATAAAGCCTCTAGTTGTGCCATCACCTGAGATTGTTACAAATTTAACCCAGAGAGCTTGGTGTTTAGATCTGAGACTTGCTTATCATACCTTTCTTCTATGGCTTGTAGGTGTTGTTCATGAAGCTTAGTCATTTCTACTATGATAGATTTCATAGCCTCGTTAATCAATTTCTTCTGTTCTTAAGATTTAGTTTTCATGGTGCCAAGAAGGATGGTCTGATACCAAGTGATACCAAGAAACAAAATAAGGAGAAATAAGGAAGCAAATATACCTCCAATAATCAACAAAGGGAAGATCTAATGAAGAAAGACCTTCAATATATTAATTAATAACCAAGAATGTAGCTAGGTTCCATAGAGAATTGCAAAGCAAAAGTTAAAGAGGAAATAGGAAAATACTCAAACAAAAAATAAAAATGACTTGTGCTATAGTACATAACTATTACACGTGCACTAGTCATTACACATACTAATAAGGATAAAAAAAAAAAAACAATTACAAGAAAAACAACAATGATAAACAATAGACTAAGGACTTGTTGACACTTGGCATGTTGCCTTCTTGGACACCTAGCACCTTGCTTTATCATAGCTAGCTTGCCATCTTCCACGCATCACTCTTTTGTTCTTCCTTTATCCTTGCTGCCCACCTATAGTCCCTAGAATCCTTACAGCTTGTATCTTGCTCCAAGACTGTGACTAGAAGGGATGTATAGGTGACAACGCCCCAAACCCTACAATTTGATAAGTTGAAAAGGGCGGTCGAAGTAAAAGACAAGGTTACGTGTTGGATTTCACATGGAATGGAAAATGGGTGAGGGAGGATGGTGGAGGAATCAGTCGGATTGCTAACTACTCCCTTCAACAAATTACGGGGTAGGGCTTGAGCCCTACTCACTTTATTATTATTATTTTTATTTTGTTTAGCCCAAAATGACGTAGATTAGGTTGACTCTTGCGTTTAAATCCTTAAGTTTCACTTGCTTGACAATTAGTCTTCCAATTCGTTCTACAAACAAAGCCTCCACTTTCAAAATGTATTCAATTGAGTATATTGTTGTCAATAAACTCAAATAAGTCTTGACTTCCCTTCGGCAAATTTTGGTATTAATTCTCCACATTAAATGAAAGCTAAAAATTGTACAATTTTTCATTTTAAACTTGAAAAATAGTGAGGAATTAATATCTAATGTAAAAATCAAGATATTTTAAAATATTTGAATTAGACAAATATTCATCAAGTTTATGAAAAATTTTCTTGTAAAATGGAGACAAGAAATTTAGGTAAAAATTTAAGTAGAAATTTAAGTTTCGACAATTTTAATTGCAAGAACTTAATTAATTTATATTTCTTATGAAAATAATATTTCATATAAATTAATCTATTTTCATAAACTTAGATTTATGAAAATCCTAAAACCTCAAGCACACTAAGTGTATAACTCTTTATGTTTTCATCACAATGGCAATGAATATACCTCACAAACCAAGAACAATATCTAACAACATATCCTGGTTATTCAAAGTGATAAAAAAGTTGATAAACCTTTTTATTACCAATATATTGTGTAATTTAATCCTTTCATCATTGAAGTCACAAACAAGCAAGATGCATGTTATGTATCATTATCTTTAGAGTTCGATGTATTTTTTTTAGCTCGCAAGATTAATTATTTTATTGAATAAACTCTTTTGTCGGGCAATAGGCTCTAAACATAAATAAGAAAATAGATGGATCTTTATAAATAAAGAAGTAGGCTAGGCATGCATCCTTAGATTTTGAAATTGAGCTAATAAAAAAGTAATAAATAATGAAAAAAATATTTTCATTTTAATACTAAAAAATTAATTTAATTACAATAATCAATCTCTTTTATTAAAATTAATTGATTGTTTTATTAGTCTTGATTAGGGTGATTAAATAGGTTTAATTATTCTAATTTTGGTTTAATTAAAGTAATTAATTATTTGATTAATTTTGATTAATGCATGATTGATTAATTAACCTTGATTTTCTATTTAATTTGCTTAATTTGTTTAATCTTGGTCAAAAATTAAAAGTCAACCATTTTCATTTTAATTCTGATTTTGCTTACTTCTTTCTAAGATCATGCAATTTGATCCAGAACGTTAAATTTACTTAACTTGGTACTCCATGTTTTGAATTTGCTCAAATTGATCCCCAACTCTTAATTTATTTCAAGTGTGTGCATGTTCTTAATTTTGTTTAATTGAGTCCTAAAGCTTTCAAATATCACAGTTTTATCCATTTACTTTTCTAATTCATTTAATTAAGACCTAAATAATAATAAGGTGAATTAAACCTCAATTTTAAAGTATGCAACCATGTTTTAAACGAAGAATTATAAGATGCGCATATGCCATTTCTCACTCCTAATCATGTTTAAGGTGAATTTTCTTATCTTATAATTTAGACGAGTGATGACTCCTTATTTTCACATTTCTACACTTAATTTTAAATTTATTTTTGAATTTTAAGTAGTTATCAACATTTACAGTTTGATTTTGGAATTAGAGACAAACAGAATTGAATAGATGTGTGCTTCACCTTTTTCTAACTTTTTTCCTTTTTAGTAATTATTGTCAAAATAAAAGAATGCTGAGAGATTACATGATGCCACATGGCAGTAGAGTTTGACCATGAAGGTGACAATCAAGAGCATAAATTGTTAGGATTTCAATAGCCTCCATTTTTAATTTTGTGCTAATTAAACCTAGAGGATGTCATAGTTCTTTCAAAACTCAAAACGATTACTCTATGATTAGTCCTCTTATAGGCTAAAACAATATACTCAATTTTATCTTCTTGAAATTTGGATCTAAAGTAATTACCCAAAACCCTAAACCAATACCATATTCTCAGTATCTCTTCCTTACATGATCCTTACATGCCCTTATAATCCTTATAAAAGCTTTATGCCAAATATGTGAAATCATGTATATTCTCACAAACCTATAGTGCTTCTCATGCCACAATTGCTTCTTTGACTTTGAGACTATTAGTGCAAAATCCATAACTTCAACCACAACATCAATGTTTTAATGGATTTTTTCTTCATTTGACATGCTTATACAATTTATTGCGATTTTTTTGGTAGATAATTTTATATATGATTACAATCTTGGTAGACAAAAAGACTATCTCATAATAGATATATATGCATAATGTTACCAGATGAAATATACAGCAACATACATGGGATTAACAAAAGCAATTTTTGATAAGAAGTATTAGGCTCATCTTTAAACAATTAGAAATTTGAGACCAATAAAATCGTTACTTGATAAGGTGTTTCTTAAGGGTCAATATAATTTAACTAACTTTTGTTCTTTGCCTAACCTAAAATGTAGAGTACCCAATTCTTAAAGTCTAATATAAATTTGCTAAGTTCTTTTATATATATATATATATATATAAGTTAAAAAATATACAAAATAGTTATAATTAATATTTGAAATTATATGCACCATTACAACGATTTAAGGCTCCATTTAGTATTACTGTGCTTTAAAAATTTTTGCTTTTGTTTTTAAAATTCAAATAATAAAAATTTATAATTAAAAATAAAATTATAAACATATTGAAATGAATTTTTTAAATTAATACCCTAAATCTTCAAATTTAATTAATTTATAAAACTTCTTAATTTTATGAATAAGTTGTTTGTTAGCCAAAATTTTAAAAAATTAAAAGGAAAAATACCCCAAATTACCCATTTCATTAAACTTTTATTGAAAAAAAATTAAAATAACTAATTTTAAAGTAAGAATTGAGACTATTTAGATATTTTTCTACGATATTTTAATAAAATAATGTAATTTTGAATGTTTTTCATAAAACATATTCAAATTAAGTAGAGATTGAATAGGAAGATTGAAGAATGTATTTGGTTAATCGTAACATTTTGTACAATGATATATTTATTTTTACAAGAATAAATTTAGATTCTATAATCATCCCTATTAGTATGAATTCCTAACATTACTTAATCTGACTATTGTGCCCATTATTCCTGTTGTTACTTTGGATCTAGTTACTTCTAATTATTTCCATATCTGTCAAGATTCAAAATACCTTTCACACTTGGTAGCTTCTTTTGTACTATGATTTCTCTTTTGCCTTCATACTCCCCCTCAAACTGTAGTCGGGTAAGGCAACCATGCCCAGTTTGACTCACAATAGATGAAATGGTGAGTGAGTCAATGGTTTTGTAAGAATGTCTGCAAGTTGGTCATAGCTGTGAATGTACCTTGTTACTAAGGCACCAATGGCTACTTTTTCTCTTACAAAGTGTTAGTTTAACTTGATATGCTTGGTTCTAGCATAAAATATAGGATTAATGGACATATGAAGTGCATTGATTTTTTCTAAAAATAATTAAGGTGGTTAAGGTAAAGAGACCCCAATGTCATGAAGGAGAAAGATGATCCAAACTATCTCAGTAATGATAGAAGCTAATACTTGGTATTTAGCTTCAGCTATAGATTGTCCCACAATTGGTTGCTTCTTAGATGCTCAAGATATGCAATTTGCTTTGAGAAAGACAAAATCTAGTGGTGCTCTTTCTTGTAGTCATACAACTTGCCCGATCTACATCACAAAAACCTGTCTATGACAAAGTACTATAGGCAAAAATGCAAAGGCTATATTGTTGTGTTCCCTTAATACATCTTAGAATGTGTTTAACTTGACGAAGATGAGCAAGAGTTGGATTTTGCATAAATGGACACACTTTGTTAATAGCATGGAAAATCTTAACTCAAGTGATGGTTAGATACTAGAAGGCTCCATTGATTTTCTTATATTCTTTTGCATCAACAAGCTTTATGTTACTCAGAGTAGTATTTTCTTTGAATGCCAATGGGGTGGCTATTGTTGATGCTTCAAGCATTGAAGTTTGAGTGAAAAGATCATTAGCATACTTCCTTTGAGATAAGAAAATACCTCCATCAAGCATAGTAACTTCTATACCCAGAAAATAATGCAACTTTTCTAGATCTTTAACTACAAATTCTTTGTTATGGTTGATAATTTCCTATAAAAGTGTTTCTAAACTGCTAGTAAGAATGATGTCATCGACATTGAGGAGGAGTAAAGCAATGTTGTGACCAATGTCAAGTATAAATAAAAAAGAATCTACTTGATTGCATTAAAACCTTATTTTCAACAGATGTAGAGTGAATGTATGAAACCATGCTTTTAGTGCCTATTTAGGCCATAGATGGATTTATTAAGGTGGAACACATAGTTTGGATACCCTAGATCTTCAAAACCTAGTGTTTGAGTCATGTAGATAGTTTCCGTTAATTTTCTATAAAGGAAGGCATTTTTCACATCTTGCTGTCTAAGATGCCACCTTACGGTTGTAACAAGCGTAATAACTAGTTGTAATGTTGTTGATTTGAGAACCAGACTAAATGTCTCTTCAAAATCCACTCCTAGCATTTGAGAGTATGTAATATCCCAAAATTTTCTAAAATTTTAGAATTTAAGTTGGGGACTTATGTGGTACGTTAAATCCTCAATTTGGTCCTTGAATTATTATTCAAACCCTCGATTTGGTCCTTGAACTAAAAAAATCCCTAACTTGGTCCCTAAACTATTGTCCGAAGGCTCGATTTGGTCCCTACTTTTTACCAATTTAGCCCAAGTTGGTCTTTCCATACAAAAATAGCTGATGTGTCTTGTTATTAACATGACACATGGCTGTTAAGTAATTGTTTTTCATTGTTAAGTAATTAACATGTTAGTTGTTTTTTAACGAAAGGACCAATGTGGGGCTAAATCAGTAAACAGTAGGAACCAAATTAGGTGTTCGTACAATAGTTCAAGGACTAAATTGCGGGTTTAACCAAATTATTATTGCTGGACCTAATAGCTAAAATTTACAAACCTAAGGAGTGTTAAAGAGAAATCTGGTGATAAAAGGGATTGAGGCTGATTTTCCTCTTTCTTTCCTTGCCTTTTTGTGCTTTCTTGCAACCTCATCACCAGAAAATTTCTTACAAGCCCTAGCCTGTGCTAAACTCTTTCTCCTAAAAATTAGGTGAGATTTAGTTCTTCTTCTTCTTCCTCCTCCCAAGTCTTATTCAAAGATTTATGAGCTCATGGTTTTCAAAATAATGATAAAAACCCAGATCTTGCTACTTATGTCTTTCCAATTTCCTGGTCTGTGTCGGGTTCTTGAGTAGTGTAGGAGGTTGCCATCTTTCTAGCATTTTTTTGATAAGAAATCAGCCACATTGCTCATCTTTTCATCTTTGATTTGAATTGGGTTAACTTTAATCCTTTAGAGTTTTCAATTTTAGGAGTGTTTTTGTAGTTTTCCTCCTTGATTTTACCCATAATCTAGAATTACCAGAATTTGATTCCTTCTTAATGGAAATTCTGACAACATGACCTTGTAATAGTATTTTGCCTATAACTCTTTCTATGGCTATTAGATTAGGTCCATTCTTGATTCTATGGAAAGTTAAGAGATAACCCTACAGTTTTTCTATTGGACGTTTAATCTAGTTAAGTTGTTTATGAGGTTAAAACTCCACTGCAAGTTTGATTCCTAAAGGTAGACAGAACTGGTAGCCTAACCTTATATTGGTATTCTGACCATAACTTTCTATGTATATGTCAGATTAAAGTGATTCTTGATCTAATAGAAAGCTAAGACATAGGTCTACAATTTTCTATTAACCATTCAGCCCAGAGTGGTCAATTTTCAGGTGCATATCTGTTGGAACTTTCGGTTGAAAATTTGACCAAAACTTGCTCTCAAAAGTGCCAAGAAATTTGATCTATTTTTTTCTTCTTTCGCACATAACCTACTGCCACCTCACATCATCGTTTTTCTAGACTTTTAGCTATTATTTTCCTATTCTAAAACCCCTTGTTATTACTTTATTTTACTATTGAAATCTTGCTTTGTTAACCTCAGCTCTTTCCATTAAAACCTTTCTTGAATTACATGCTTTTCTTGATTAAATTATGCTGTTTTGGCTTGAAAAATTCTATTGTTTTGGCTGCCTTTTTGCTATTTCATTTTTGCTTAAATGTTGTCCATTTCTACCTTTGCTTCTATCTTTCTACCCAGAAATCCTTGCTATTCAAGGTTTTTTTCCAAACATCATGGCACTGTTTCTAATGGTGAAAACCCCCACATTGGTACCTAGCTTTTTGCTGCTATTTGGGCCAGTTTTGAGCTTGGATTATCACATTTTTACACCTTATTCTACTCAGAAAATCTATTTGGACTACCTGCTATTATGTAGTGCCTTTTGGAGCTATTTTAAGTATATTTAAGCATGACTATACATATTAATATATTAGTAGGGTTTCAAAGGATAGAGGTGGCCAAGAAGTGTAGAAAGAAGTTGTTTTCTCTAGTTAGGAATTTGATTTTGGAATTAGGAGTCAAATTAGTTAAATGGAGGTAAGTAAACTTATGGTAATTGCCCTTGAATTTTAAGATAAAGGTTTTAAAAGCATATTTTGAGTTGTTTTGAGATGGTGGTAGGATCTAAATTGAATTTTTATTTGCACATGAGCATGACTGTTTTGAAATGAAGTTGTTATTATTTTATTGAGTTGAGCATATTCTCATGGAGTTTACTTATTTATTTTGGAAATTTGAAAATGGTTTGTAAATTATGAGTTTTTCAGTTAACTCCTACATATTTGTAAATCATGAATTTTCCTATTAACTCATACATATTTGTAAATTATGGATTTTCTTGTTGAACTCCTATAGGTTTTGTCTCCAATTTGGTCATGATTACTGACGCCCATTAGTGGAAGTTGTAAATACTGGCCTATGTCGACATGTATATATGAAGGATCAGTTCTCTCTGTATTCTTGTTATTCCTGCCAATAAGATAGTACATTGCTTATTACTGATGTCTGTCAGTGGGAGTTTGTTAAACACTGGCCATGAAAAATTGAAGAGACCACTATTGAGTTTTACTCTACATTAATGGTTTACAATTGAGATTTTCCTTGGTTTATATTTTAAATTGTTTATCTGGCATGCTTTAACTTTAAATAAGTGCTACCCATATTTTACTTACTGAGTTATCTCACATTGTTTTTCCTTATCCACCATTTTAGGTAATGAGACCCAAGATGGGGGAACCAAGGCAAGTGACGAGCTAGAAGGCTAGCCACTTATATTTTGGACTTAGTTCATTTTGGAGATAAACCCACTATACTAATCTTGTTGGACATAGGTTTTTGAGATATAGATAATTCTTTTGTAGACTAGATCTCCTTGGAGATAGTCATGACTTTCTTGATGGAGTTGTATGATTTTTGTGCACTTTTGGCCTAGTCAAACTTTGGTTATTAAAAGCTAGATTTATTTTGAGATATTGATCTTAGTTAGTGGATTGCCAAATATGAATTAAGTAGGTTATAAGCCTTGTGCATTTGTGGGATCCTCTCACAAGTGTATGTCATTTGTTTTGCTCCCAGTTCTAGGGCGTGATAAAGTAACTTTTAGCTACTTGGCATGCCTTGTATCTATCTAAACTGTCATTTGGGTTAAGCTTGGTCTTAAAGACCTATCTAAAGCCTACAATATTTGTTGTTGTTGATGAAGGTGGTGGAATTAGAGTCCATGTCTCATTTTTGTGAAGTGCATCAAGTTCTTCTTACGTGGCCTTTGTCCAATGTGCACTTTGCAATGCCTGTTTGATTGATTTGGGCTCCTAAATATCTGGACCTACATGTTTCAAAGTAGATTCATTAGTAATCATAGTATGAACTTGTTTGGTGAAATTTGCTTGCACATGTCCAATAAGAGCTCCTATTATAGTTCTAGTTGCCATGGACTGATTAGAAACTGAAGTGGCATTATAGGGAGGTAAAGGTACTCCATAAATACAACTTAGAGTATAATGTTTGTTGATTTTCACTTGCAATATTAAAAGAGCTCAAACTAGATATGGTTACTTCAATAGATTTGGAGTTTCTTGACTTTGTTTAGGAATGTAATATCCCAAAATTTCTAAAACATTAAAATTTAAGTTAAAGACTTTTGTGGAGAAATTATCATTTGTTGGGCTTGATGACCAAGTTTAAAAACCTAGGGGGGGACTTGCAAAAAAAAAAAACAAAAAAGGGAAAGGAGTATAAACTCTCAATCCTTCTCATTTTAGGAACCCTAGATTTAGCAACCACCTTGACCTGATTTACATCACCAATTTTTGCTTTTCATCATCTTTCATCATTGATCTCACCCCTTCAAACTATTCTTTTCCGCATTTCCCAACTCCCTAAGTTGTAAACCACTGTCTCCACCTCACAGCAACTACGCATCATTTTCAATAGCTCTTAGGTCTCTCCTTTCTACTACCAATCGTCGTCCTCCTCAATTTCCTACTGTCTTTATAATTCGGGTCTTTGTTTCTAGGATGACCCATAGCCCCTCACTAGCTTTTTGGTAAGATTGAGTAGGAAATTATCTCCTTCCTTTAACTCTAGTAGAAATAGTGTGAATATTGACTAATAAGTTGGGAAATCTCCAG
>BPVZ01000009.1:4424012-4448971 GCA_020521535.1 Rubroshorea leprosula
TTTCTAGTAAACATAGTGTGAATATTAACTGTTAGGTTGGGAAATTTCCAACCACCTTTGTTTCCCTTGAAGTGCTTGGGGTCGACAAGTTAAAACTTATGATTGGAAATCGGTTAGCACTCATCCCTTTTTACTGTTATGGTTGAGTAATTCTATCGAGATGAAGGTTTTTGGGAGGGCTATGTGAAAGATTGAGATTGGAAATTTCATAGGATCTTATGTGTGTTTGTTATTTTTTTCTTATAAGATTATGATGGTGTTATTCTAAGTGATTTTGGAATTTGTATATGCTTTTCTTGCTTCTAACTTTGTTGCACTATTCAATGCTTGTTGCAGTTAGTATAGATTAATTGTCCCACTTCGCTATGGTTGTAGATTTTTTGGGGAATGACTTGATTGTCTTGAGTGGCTTGAATACCTTATGAATTCTTGTTTGTCATATTGTTTTTTTTACCAAGAAAACTTTGTTGTTGTGCCCATAAATTATTGTTGTGCCCATAAATTATTGTTGTTTTGCCTAGAAACTTTTGCTATTTCACCTAGAAAATTCAGCTATTCTTGCCCATAGATTGTTGTTGTTTTTCCCTAGAAAACTTTGTTGTTTTGCTTATAAATTGCTGCTATTTTGCCTAGAAATTTCTATTGTTTCACCTAGAAAATTATGTTATTTTTGCCCATAAAATGTTGTTGTTTTTACTTAGAAAACTCTGCTGTTTTGCCCATAAATTACTATTATTTTGCCCAGAAACTTCTACTGTTTTACCCAAAAAATCTTGTTATTTTACCCATAAATTACTGCTATTTTTACCCAAAAAATTCTATTGTTGTGTTTGGCTTTTGAAGTTGTTTTAAGCATACTCTAAGTATGGTTAAACAAATTAATATGGTAGTAAGGTTTCAATAGGTAGAAAAAGTAAGTATGTGTTGGAAGAATTTGTTTCTTTGGTTAGAAACTTGAACTGGAATTAGAAATCGATTTAGCTTAATGGGGTAGGTTGTAATCTTGTTTGTACTTTGATGTGGTATAAGTTTTAGATCACCTCCACCGCCTTGAGAACTAAATTCTTGCTTATTGTATAGTGATAAGGGAAGGTAAGTAAATTTATGGTAATTGCCCTTGAATTTAAGGTAAAGGTTTTAAAAGCATATTTTAAACTATTTTTGAGATGGTGGTAGGACCTAAACTTTTTTTATTTGTACATGAGCATGACTGATTTGAAATGAAGTTACTATTATTTTTATTGAGTTGAGTATGTCTACATGGAGTTTACTTGTTTGTTCTGAAAATATGAAATTGGTTTGTAAGTTATGGATTGTCCTATTGAACTCTTGTATAGTTTTGTCTCCTTTATGGTCATGATTACTATAATATCCCAAAATTTTCTAAAACCTTAAGATTTAAGTTAAGGACTTATGTGAGAGAAATTATTATTGATGGACCTAAGAACTAAAATTTCCAAACTTAAGGAGAGGTTAAAAGAGAAAATTTGTTGATAAAGGGTTAATGCTAATTTTTTTCTTTTTCTTCCTTAGCCTTCCTGTGTGTTTCTAGCTCTTCCTTGAAGTTCTACAGCCTTAAAGCCTTAAGCTGCTCACCATCCTCCTCATTGTGGGAAATAGGTATAAACTTAGCTTTTTCTTCCTCTTTCTAGCAATGTTTAGATATTAATGAGCTTATGGTTCCAAAAGGATGCTCAAAAATTCCAAATCTGGTTGTGTTGGGTTTGCTATCCATAGTAAGAGATCACCAATTTCCAACACTTTCTAGTAAGAAATTAGCCTTGTTGCTCATCTTTTCATCCTTGATTTGAATTGGGTTAACTTTAATCCTTTAGGGTCTTCAATTTTGGGAAATTTTCAAAGTTTCTCCCTAGATTTTGTCCAAAATCTAGCATTCACCAACAATTGATCTCTTTTTTCGTTGGAAATCTTGATAGTATGATCATGCAATAGTGTTTTCCCATAACTCTTTCTCTAGATGTCGAATTGAGTTCATTCTTTATTTTATGGAAAGTTAAGAGATAGCCCTATAATTTTTATGTTGGACATTTAACCCAGTTAAACTGTTTTCAAGATAAAAACACCGCTGCAAGTTCAGTCCATGTAGGCAAACAGAACTGGCAGCCCGACCCTAAGTTAATATTTTGGCCATAAATCTCTCTGTAGATGTTAGATTAAGGTGATTCTTGATGTTATAAAATGATAAGACATAGAACTACAACTTATATGTTGACCATTCAACCCAGATTGGTCAATTTTTGGGTGAAAATTCTGTTGAAACTTTTGGTTCGAAATTTGGCAAAAACTGCTCTAAAAAAGCACCTAGAAATTTGCTCTGTTTTTTGCTTTATTCCCATATTACCTACTGCCACATTGCACCATGGTTTTAGCAAACTTTTAACTGTTGCTTGCTTGTTTTAAAATCCCTTGTTATTGCTTTGTTTTGGCTGCCTTTTGCTACTACATTTTTGCTTGAATGCTGCCCAATTTTGGCTTGTTTCTACATTGTTTTGCTGCCGTTATTTGCCCATAAATCCCTTCTATTTCTCCCAAAAAATTCCTATTGTTCAAGGCTTTTTCCAAGCATTTTGGGATTGTTTTAAATAGCAAAAATACCCATCTTACTGTCTAGCCTTTGTGCTATTGTTTTAAGGTAGATTTGAGCTTGGTTTCTCATATTTTTCCACTTTGTTTTGTCCAGTAAATTTGTGTTGTAAACCCACCATATGTAGGGTATTTTGGTGCAATTTTAGGCTTGTTTTAAGTATGATTATACATAGGGATACATATCCATATAGTAATAGGGTTTCAATGGGTAAAAGTGATTGGGAGGTGTAAAAGGAAGTTGTCTCTTTAGTTAGAAATTGGATACTAGGATTAGAAACTAATTTAGTTAAATAGGGTATGTTGTAATTGTGTTTGTTCTTTGATGTGACTTAGGTTCTAAATCACCTCAAGTGCCTTGATTTCTTGAGTTCCTTGATTGTTGTATAATGACAAGGCGAGGTAAGTAAAATTATGGTAAATTCCATTTGTTTCTTTTGAAAAAAAGGTTTTAAAAATATATTTTTAAACTATTTTTAAAGTGGTGGCGGGACTAAACCCATTTTACTCGAACATGATCTTGATTAGCTAAGGTGAAGTTGTTATTATTTTTATTGAGTTGAGCATGCCTACCTGGATTTTACTTGATTAACTTGATGATCTGAAATTGGTTTGTACATGATAGATTTTCCTGTTGAACTCTTTCATGGTTTTGTCTTCAAAATGGTCATGATTACTGATGCCCGTCAGTGGGAGTTGTAAACGTTGGGACGTGTCGACATGTATATTTATAGAACCAGTTCATTTTGTATTCTTGTTATTCTTGCCAGTGGGATTAGTACACTGGTTATTTCTGACGCCTGCTAGTGGGAGTTTGGTAAACACCGACCATGACCAATTGAGGAGACCACTATTGACTTCTATTTTGCCTTAATAGTTTATAATTGAGATGTTCCTTTGGTTTATATTTTAAATTGTTTATTTGGCATGCTTTAACTTTAAATGAAGGTTACTCATATTTTTACTAACTAAGTTATCTCACATAGTTTTTTTTTTTTCCTTGTCCACCATTTCAGGTAGTGAGACCTGAAATGTCGGAAACTACAGGGGGTGAAGATCTTGAAGGTTAGCCATTTGTATTTTGGATTTAGACTATTGTGGAGTTAGGCTGCTAGTCATATATATTTTGGACACAGATGATGGAAGATAGATCATTTTTGTAGGCTAAATCACCTTGAGATGATTGTAACCTTATTAATGGAGTTGTATAATTTTTGTAACTCTTGGCCTAGTCAAACATTCGCTATCAAGCTAGATTTTATTATAAAATTGTATACTTTAGTTTAGTGGATTGCCATATATGAATTTAGCAGGTTTTGCGCCTTGTGCATTTGTGGGAGTTTCTTGCAGGTGTACAACATCTGTTTCGCTCTTGATTTTAAGGCACGACAATTACTAACACTCATCAGCGTGAGTTTCTAAACGCTGGTACATGTCGACATGTATATTTGTAGGACCGGTTCATTTTGTATTCCTACTAGTGGGATAGTACACTGGTTATTATTGACGCTTGCCAATGAGAGTTTGTTAAACACTAGCCAAGACTAATTGAGGAGATCATTACTTAGTTTTATTCCACATTGTTGGTTTATAACCGAGATATTTTTCCTTTTGTTTATGTCTTAAATTGTTTATTTGCCATACTTTAACTTTAAATAAGGGCTACCCATATTTTTACTTACTGAGTTATCTCATATAGTTTTTCCTTGTCCATCATTTCAATTAGTGAGACCTGTGACGTGGGAAACCAAGAAGAGTGACGAGTTAGAAGACTAGCCATTTGTATTTTGGAGTTAATTTATTGTGGAGTTAGGTCACTAGTCACCTATATTTTTTGGACATAGATGTTGGAAGATAAATGATTGTAGACTAGATCCCTTTGGATCTTCATGACCTATTGATGGAGTTGTATAATTTTTTGTGTACTTTTGGTCTAGTAAAACTTTGGTTATTAAAAGTTAAATTTTATTTTGAGGGATCTCAATTTAATGGATTGATAGTTATGAGTTATACATTATGAATTTAATAGGTTCCGAGCCTTATGCATTTGTGGGATCCTCTCACAAGTGTACGGTGTCTGTTTCGCTCCCGGTTTTGAGGCATGACAGATTTTGTGGTATCAAAGCCTAGGTTTAATTAATGCCTAGGACTAGTTTAAAACTTAACTAGCAAATGAACTATAAGAACGTGGTGAGGCACGAGAGTGGGGTTAATTGGGGATGTCTATTTGATTCTTGCTTGGATGAACTCTTAACTTGTTAAAAAATTTTCCTTACTCTTGGATCATGATGTTCCTCATGTATGAAATTTTTATTGTTATTATTGAGACTTGTTACTTGACTTTGAGTTATGGATGGTGAGATCCTTAGGTTTTATTCATGATTAAAACGAGTTAGAATAATTGTTCTTGAATACTGGGTTGGAAGTTTCAATCTCTTGGTTGTGTGTTGAAATTGTTGATGTTTGTGTTACTTGGTTTTAGAAATGGGAAATTGTCTTGTATTTTCTTATTTGGGCTACTTGATTAATTGTTTATAAACCTTCTATGTGTTTATATATGGCTCCAAAAACATCGTAAGGGCATGAAGGGTGGCTGTGAGGACGATAACACTCCTCCAATTTCGACTGCTAATTCCTTTGCCCAAGCTGCTCTTCAAGAGGGAGGGGTAAATAACCCTCAAATGGCCGTGTTTGTTCAGCAATTCATGGCGGAGATGAGATGCCAAGCATCTTTTGCCACTAACGTGCCACCTCCATCCCTAGTGGTTTCCATTCCTACAATTCCTGCTCCTATTTCTTTTACTCTTATCGTACCTAGCCAGAAGATCTATATAGAGAATTCCAGAAGGTGGTAACTAAGAGATTTGATGGTATGATGGGTTTTGAGCAGGTTGGGTCATGGATTATCGAGGTGGAAAGGGATTTCGCTTATTGAAAATTGTTGATGACCTTAAGGTCGATGTGGGTAGTTATATGCTTACGAGTGAAGCATGAACTTGGTGGGAAAGCTTTTTAAAGCTACACCAAGGAGAACCTCAATTGAGCACCTGGGATGGTTTTAAAAAGGAGTTCGTGCAAGAATACATACTCGATAACAAAAGGCATGAGCTGCAAAGGGAATTTGCTGATTTAAAGCAAAGGTCACGTACTATTGAGTAGTACATGAAAGAGTTTGACCATTACTTACCTTTTATGGGTAGTCAGGTCGGGGATGAGCAAGCTAAGACTAATAAATTCTTATGGGGCTTGAATCTTGATATTTATTTGGCGGTGAACCAATTCAAACTTGCCACTTATAGAAAGGTAGCGGACAGAGCCATAGATTAGGAGAAGGCTATGGCTAGAGTCAAGTCATCAGAGCAACATGATATTGGGTCATCTTTTAAGAAGAGAAAACTTGATAAGAATTGAAAACCCTTTATCCTTGCACTGTCTAAGTCTAATATTGGCAAAGTTTCTAAAGAGTTAGGAGCTACCAAGATTGTGGGCCAGGCATCAGTAGCATAGCGTGCTCATCCTGCTCAACTTACTTGTCACACTTGTGGGAAAGTTGGGCACGCTCCCAACTAGTGTCGCATTACTACTGGGCTTGCTTTAGATGTGATAAGCATGGACATCGAGTTGCAAATTGGCCATAGCCAGACCCTAGAGTGTAGAGTACTCTAACTACATCTTAGCAAGGTTCTATTAATCAAGGGGTGCATAAACAAAACATTGGGGCTAGGGCAAGAGCCCAACAAGCGAGAGTTCACGTGATGACTCATAAGGAAGTTGCAATTACAGATGTAATCACGAGTACTTTGCCTGCCAATTTTGATTATGCATATGTTTTATATGATTCAAGTGCATCACATTCTTTTGTTGCTTGATCTTATACTTGGAAACTAACTTTACCTATTCATATCTCTGATTTTAAATTGCATGTGGACACCCATTTAAGAGGGGTGATCACTACTAGAAATGTGTGTAGAGTTGTAAATATTTATATTGATGGTAAATAGTTGAGTGTTGACCCATTTATTTTAGATATCTCTAATTTTGACATCATTTTAGGGATGAATTAGTTGTCAAAATATTTTGTCTCCATAGACTACCATTGGTAATGGGTAGTTTTCAATATTCCTGGTGCGTCAAAATTTAGTTTCCAAGGCAATGGCTTTTTTACTCCACCTATGCTAATATGCACTTTGTAAGCTCAGAAATACCTTATAAATGGTTGCCAAGGTTTCCTAGTTTCTGTCACTGATGCCAATAGTGTGACATCGAGACTAGAAGATATACTTGTTGTGTGTGAATTTTCAGATGTATTTCTAGAGGATCTCCCAAGTTTACCTTTAGATAAGGAGATCGAATTTGCTATTGATCTTGTTCCTAGCACTGGTCCTATTTCCAAAGCCCTGTACCATATGGCTCTTGTAAAATTGAAGGAGTTAAAGGTCTAGCTTGAAAAACTCCTTAAAAAAGGGTTTATAGGACCTAGTGTGTCACCTTGGGGAGCTCCGGTGTTGTTTGTTAAGAAGAAGGATGAGAGCATGAAACTGTGCATTAATTATCGAGGGCTAAATAAGGTGACTATGAAGACTAGATATTACTACCTAGAATTGATGACTTGTTTGATTAGCTCAAGGGTGCTCAAGTATTTTCTAAGATTGATCTTCGATTTGGTTACCACCAGTTGAAGATTAAGCTTGATGATGTGCAAAAGATTGCCTTCCATACCTATTATGGTTATGCCTTTTGGCTTAACAAATGCCCTTGTGAGATTTATGGATTTGATGAATCGAATATTTAGCAAGTACTTAGACAAGTTTGTGGTTGTCTTCAATTACAATATTTTGATCTACTCTTCTACCCATGCTCTTCATAAAGAGCATTTAAGGACAGTTCTCAAGACATTGAGAAGAGAGAGGCCATTTGCAAAATTTAAGAAGTGTGAATTTTGGCTAGGTAGTGTTGCATTCCTAAGTAACGTTGTGACTAAGAATGGAATTTTTGTTGATCCGAAAAAGATTAATGTTATAGTTGATTGGAAAGGGCCGAATAATGTTGTAGAAATCCGCAGCTTTCTAGGATTGGTTGGTTACTATTGTTGATTTGTGGAGGATTTTTCTAGAATTGCTCTACCAATGACTCGTCTTGTTAGGAAAGACACCAAATTTGAGTGGACTCTAGAGTATGAGAAGAGCTTTCTGATCCTTAAGGAGAAGTTGGTCACTACTCCTATACTTGCACTTCCCATCAATGGGGAAGGATTCATTGTATATAGTGACACCTCTAAAAAGGGTCTAGGATGTGTCTTGATGCAGAAAGATAGGGTTATTGCATATGTTTCATGACAGTTAAAGCCTTCTGAAGAAAATTACCCTACCCATGATCTGGAGATGGCAATTGTGGTATATGCACTCAAGATCTGGAGGCATTATCTATACGGTGAAACTTGTGAAAATTTCACTGACCATAAAAGTCTTAGTGCATTTTCACTCAAAAAGAGCTTAACATGAGGCAAAGGCGATGGCTTGAACTTCTGAAGGATTATGACATCACCATTAGCTACCATTTAGGCAAAGCCAACAAAGTAGCAAATGTATTGAGTAGCAAGTCCTCTGGCATTGCTTCTAGCATCTTTGCCACCCAGAAGGAGTTACTTGAGAAACGTACTAAACTCGATGTGGAGTTGAGATTAGATAGTGCTAAAGCCTATCTAGTCGCTTTTAATGCATAACTAGAATTAATGGATTTAGGTAAAATACACTTTTTAGTCCATTTACTATAGGAAAAAGCCCATTTTGAGTCCCTATACTAAAAAAATTCCCTTTTTGGCCCTTAAAGTTTTAAATATGACCCCTTTTTAGTCCCTTTTGTTAAGTTTTAGCTGATGTGACAGGTTAATTAACGAAAAAACTTAATTTTTTTTTACTTAAATTATGTGGAAAATCCATCTCGGAAACACTGATGACATGACCAAATTTTTGGTCTAATATAATCTTAAAAATCATTTAATTACATAATTTTCATTATTAAAAATATTTTAAAGGTTAATTACTAATTCGCTCTATCTTCTTCCCCCTTCTATCTTATCCTCTCCTTCCTTCGGCCTTGCTAATTCTTTTCTTTTTTTTTTTTTTTTTTTTTTTACCTTTGCCTTTTATAAATAAGATCTGGAAAGGCGAACCCAGGTGCTTGGGTTCGCTGGGGTCACGAACCCAAGCACTAGGCCCAGCGAACCCAGGCACTGGGGTTCGTCACAAACTCAGGCATCGGGGTTCATCATGAAACCAGGCCTTTAGTTTCATCAATTAAATATCTTTAGAAAAACAAATAGGACTATATAAAACTAAGATTAGAAATTTCCTAAATTAAGATTAGAAATTTCCTCTAATACTTGAACTATCAAGGCTTCATGTCAGCTGTCTTACAGAGTTATTTCAAGGATTTGGAAAGTTTGTTTTTTATTCTTTTCATCTAAAAGAAGTTGTAAGCAAAATTGAAAGATGCCTACACTAGAACCATCTCAAAAATCAGGCTGCATTTGACATCTCCTATTGCTAACATGAAAACACAAATTCAAACCCACCCAGCTCACAACTTAAGTTCAAACATAAAAGCATTAAGAAACATTCAAAGAAGGAATATGAATTAAAGCAGCATGGGTGAAAGCAAGTCAAAGTAGTAATAGAAAAGAAAAGGAAGACAAAATGGTACATTCCATTGTTGAGGTTCATGTGGAAGAGGCCAAAACAATGAAGAGAACTGAAGGCTATTAATCCAGCTCTTGGATGAACTAGCCATGTGGTAGAAAATTTAAATTTACTGTAAAAAATAAAACCCTTTTACAATCCGTCAAAAGAACAAAGCACACCAAAACTAGAAACTTAAACAAGTTAGAACTCTGTGACAACTACTAATCAAGAATCAGAATGTCGAAATTCAACATCCGGGGCAACAGATTGCAGCGAGCTGAATTCCACATATTTCCAATCAGAAAAATGAAGAATTAGGTTTTATTATGTCCAGGGGCTTGGGTTCGCAATGAACCTAGCGAACCCAACAAACCCAGGCACTTGTATTCGCCTTTCCAAATCTTATTTCCATAAGGCAAAGGTAAAAAGAAAAAAGGAAGGCCAAAGGAAGGAGAGGATAAAACAGAAGGGGGAAAAAGATGGGAGCAAATTAGTGATTAATCTTTAAAATATTTATAGTAATGGTAATTATGTAATTAAATGATTTTTAAAATTATATTAGACCAAAAATTTGGCCATGTCATCAATTTTTGCCAAATAGATTTTCCATGTAATTTAAGTAAAGCAAAAAAATAAGTTTTTTCATTAATTAACCTGCCACATCAGCCAAAACTTAATAGAGAGACTAAAAGGGGCCAGATTTCAAACTTTGAGGACCAAAAGGGGGATTTTTTTAGTATAAGGACTAAAAAGGACATTTTTTTATAGTAGAGGGACCAAAAAGGATATTTAACCTTAATAGATAGAATTAAACTTGTCCAACAAAACGATCTTTTTTTGTAAAGGTTGAAGGAAAAGGTAAAGGTAAGGGAACCCCACATGCAAGAATTTAGAGTTTCCACTGATGAGACTTGTGGTTTAGTTACAAGTTGTGTGTACCAAGAAATCATGCCTTAAGACATGAGATCAAGGATGATGCCCATAATACTAGTTACACAGTTCATCCATGTAGCACCAAGATGTATTGTGACTTGTGTAATACATTTTGGTGGTGGAACATGAAAAGGGAGATAACCAGATTCATCTCGTAATGTCTAACTTGCCAGAAAGTCAAGGCTAAATACCAAAGACTTCCTAGGAAACTGTAACCGTTGCCTATTCCTTAATGGAAGTGGGAGAACATTACCATGGACTTTGTGGTAGGTTTACTGTGAGGCTTTCAATTTGGGTCATCATTGATCAGCTGACCAAGTCAGCTCACTTTTTACCTTACTGAACCGGCACATCCATTGAGAAGCTTGCCAATATGTACATGAATGAGATAGTCAGACTTCATAGAGTCCCTGTGTCCATTGTGTCTGATAGAGACACAAGATTCTTGTCTCATTTTTGGACAAGCTTGCAACAAGCACTTGGCACTCATTTAAATTTCAACACTTCCTTCCATCCTCAAATTGACAGGTAGTTTGAAAGGACTATTCAAATACTTGAGAATGTCTTGAGGGCTTGTGTTCTTGATTGGAAGGGTTCATGGGATCAGCATTTATCTATGGCTGAATTTGCATATAATAATAGCTACTAGTTCAGCATTTGCATGGTGCCATTTGAAGCTTTGTATGGTCAAAGGTGTAGATCACCTATCTGTTGGATGGAGGTAGGCAAGAAGAGCATTCTAGGTCCAAAATTGGTGCAACAATCTTCTGAGATTGTGCAATTGATTAAGGAATGTCTCCGTGCTACATAAAGTAGATAGAAAAGTTATGTGATAAAAGGAGGCGTGACATTGAGTTTGAAGTTGGTGATCGTATATTTTTGTAGGTGTCATCCACTCGAGGTGTTCTTAGGTTTGACATTTGAGGGAAATTGATCTGAGGTATATTGGACCATATCCTATCCTAGAGAGGGTTGGCGAAGTAGCTTATAGATTGTAGTTGCCTGGAAATTTAGAGGGTGTTCACGATGTGTTTCATGTGTCCTTACTTTGGAAATATGTTCCTGACCCAAGCCACATCATCAATCCCGAACCCATTCAACTTTGAGAAGATCTAACTTATGACAAGCACTCGATTATATTTTAGATTTCAAGAAGAGAACAATGCGGAGGAGAACCATTCATTTTGTTAAGTTTCTTTGGGATAACCACTCAACTGAGGAAGCCACTTGGGAGTTGGAATCCAAGACGAGGCAAGAACATTTGCATCTCTTCCAAGATTGAGGTATGAGTTTAAGGGACTCAACTCCTTTTAGGAGGGGTGGATGTAGTGTCCCAAAATTTATAAAACATTAAAATTTAAGTTAAGGACTTATGTGGGAGAAATTATCATTTGTTGGGCTTGATGATCAAGTTTAAAAACATAGGGGTGCAGCTGCAACAAAAAAAAAAAAAAAAAAAAAAAAGAAAAGGGAAAGGAGTATAAACTCTTGATCCTTCTCATTTTGGGAACCCTAAATTTAGCACCCAACATGACCAGTCTTTAATTTCCATCACCAATTTCTACTCTTTGTCATCTTTCATCATTGATCTCACCCCTCTAAACCATTGTCTTCCACATTTCCCAACTCCCTAAATTGCAGACCATTGTTTCTACCTCATAACAGTTGTGCATCATCTTCAACAACTCGTGGGTCTTTCTTTTTAGCTAGAAATCACCAGCCTCTTCAATTTCCTACTGTCTTCATAACTCGGGTCTTTATTTCTAGGAAGATCCGTAGCCCCTCACCAGCATTTTGGTAAGATTGAGTAGGGAATTATCTCCTTCCCTTATTTCTAATAGAAATAGTGTGAATATTGACTGTTAAGCTGGGAAATTTCCAGTCACCTTTGTTCACTTGAAGTGCTTTGGGTCGACAAGCTAAAACTTATGCTTGGAAACCGGTTAGCACTCATCCCTTTTTACTATTATGGTTGAGTAATTCTACAGAGAGGGAGGTTTTTGGGAGGGCTATGTGTATTTGTTCATTATTTTCTTGTAAGATTGCGATTGGAAATTTCATAAGATCTTATGTGTGTTTGTTCATTATTTTCTTGTAATATTATGATAGTGTTATTCTAAGTGATTTTGGAATTTGTATTTGCCTTTCTTACTTTTAAGTTTGCTGCACTATTTGATGCTTATTGCAGTTGTTAGTATAGATTAATTGTCCCACTTCACTATAATTGTAGAATTTTCTTAGAAATGACTTGATTGTTGCGAGTGGCTTAAATACCTTGTGAATTCTTATTTTTCATGTTGTTGTTTTTACCCAGGAAACTCTGCTATTTTACCTATAAATTGCTGTTGTTTTGCCTAGAAACTTCTGCTATTTCACCTAGAAAATTCTATTGTTTTTACCTAGAAAACTCTACTATTTTGCCCATAAATTATTGTTGTTTTGCCTAGAAACTTCTGTTGTTTTACCAAGAAAATTCTATTGTTTTTGTCCATAGATTGCAGCTGTTTACCCAAAAAATTATACTGTTTTACCCATAAATTGCTACTATTTTTACCCAAAAAATTCTACCTTTGTGTGTGAATTTTGGAGTTGTTTTAAGCATACTCTAAGTATGGTTAAACAAATTAATATGTTAATAAAGTTTCAATGGGTAGAAGTAGTATGTGTAGGAAGAAATTGTTTCTTTGGTGAGAAATTTGATACTGGAATTAGAAATCCATTTAGCTAAATGGGGTAGGTTGTAATTTTGTTTGTACTTTGATGTGGTATAGGTTTTAGATCACTTCCATCGCCTTGAGAACTGAATTCTTGCTTATTGCATAATGACAAGGGAAGGTAAATAAATCTATGGTAATTGCCCTTGGATTTAAGGTAAAGCTTTTAAAAGTATATTTTAAATTATTTTTGAGATGATGGCAGGACCTAAACTTTTTTTTTTTTTTATTTGTACATGAGCATGATTGATTTGAAATGAAGTTGCTATTATTTTTATTGAGTTTGGCATGCCTACATGGAGATTACTTGTTTGTTCTAGAAATCTGAAATTGGTTTGTAAACTATGGATTGTCTTGTTGAACTCCTACATGGTTTTGTCTCCAATATGGTCATGATTACTAATGCTTGCCAGTGGGAGTTTATAAACGCTGACACATGTTGACATGTATATCTGTAGGACCGGTTCATTCTGTATTCTTGCTAGTGGGATAGTACACTGGTTATTACTAACACCTGCCAGTGGGAGTTTGTTAAACATTGGCCATGACAAATGGAGAAGATCACTACTTAGTTTTATTCCACATTAATGGTTTATAACCGAGATATTTTTCCTTCTATTTATGTCTTAAATTTTTTATTTGGCATACTTTAACTTTAAATAAAGGCTACCCATATTTTTACTTACTAAGTTATCTCACATAGTTTTTCCTTATCCATCATTTCAAATAGTGAGACTCGAGACATGCGAAACCAAGGGGAGTGACGAGCTAGAGGATTAGCCATTTGT
The DNA here is from genome assembly GCA_020521535.1 of Rubroshorea leprosula. Lineage (NCBI taxonomy): Eukaryota > Viridiplantae > Streptophyta > Magnoliopsida > Malvales > Dipterocarpaceae > Rubroshorea > Rubroshorea leprosula. The sequence goes on from BPVZ01000009.1 coordinate 4,437,732, forward strand.
ATTTTGGAGTTAGATTATTGTGGAGTTAGGCCGCTAGTCACCTATATTTTTTGGACATAGATGTTGGAAGATAGATGATTGTAGACTAGATCCCCTTAGAGATACTCATGACCTTATTGATAGAATTGTATAAATTTTTGTGTATTTTTGATCTAGTAAAACTTTGGCTATTAAAAGTTAAATTTTATTTTGAGATTGTGGATCTCAATTTAGTGGATTGATAGTTATGAGTTATACATTATGAATTTAGTAAGTTTTGAGCCTTGTGCATTTATGAGATCCTCTCACAAGTGTACGACATTTGTTTCACTCCTAGTTTTGGGGCATGACAAGGTAGGTACTAACTCTCCTTGATTATGAGCTTTTAAATCTTAAGAGGATCTTGATTCTTCATGAATAATAATATTATTTTGTTGAATTGTTTATGTCTAATTCTGGCAAAATTTAACTATTTTCTCCTTGGCTTAGATTGGCTGTTGTTGTTGTAACTTCTTCTTTATTGCTTGGTAAGTCACAATAGTGATGATTATTAGATTATGGTGAAGGCAAAAAGGTCACCATTTTTTCATCAAGTTGCTTTGAGGGTTGTAGGTGTGATGAAGTTTGAAGCCATTCATTACTGTTAGGATAATAACAAAGCTCCTTATCTGTATTAGCATTCTTAGATAACTCTGTAAGATCAACATAAGACATAACATATTCATCAAAAACATGTCTAGATATAAAGATATGTTGAATAGGAGGATGCAAACATTTATATCCTTTATGAATAAGGTTGTATCTAATGAAAACATAAAGAAGTGACCTAGGTTCAAGCTTATGTGTAGCATAGTTCTTGAGATAGGGAAAGCAATGACATCTAAGACCTTTATCATTGAGTAATTTGGAACTTTATCATAAAGTAAATAATAAGAAGTTTTATTATTCAATAGAGTAGGTAGCATGTTAATAAAAAAAAAAAAAAAAACAGTAGAAAAATAATCAACCCAATAATGCACTGGCATGTTAGTATAAATCAATAATCTTACCAATCTCAACAATGTGTCTATGCTTTCTTTCTGCTATGCCATTTTGTTTTGGTGTACTAGAACAAGATAATTGCTACTTAATGCCACATTGTGCTAAATTTTTTGTAAATGCTATGCTAATGAGCTCTTTTCCACCATTACATTGAAAGATTGATATTTTTGTTAAATTGATTTGAAATTATCTTTTGAAACTTTATGAAAAGACTAAAAAAGTTAGATTTTTTGTGCAACGAGTAAAACCATGTAAACCTATTGTAATCATTAATAAATATCACATAATAATAGAAATGATTGATAGATTGAACTGGAGATGGTCCCTAAACATCACAATGTATTTTTTGAAAAGGTGAATTTGTTCTTTTATTGGTTTTTTTAAAAGGAAGTTTACAATTCTTCCCCATTTGGCAACTATTGCATAAATTTGTTGTTCTAGTTCAACTAGACACTACAACATTATCCTTTGATACTAAATTTTTTAAGGCTTTAAAGTTAGGATGCTCTAGTTTTTGATGCCAAATATAATTTGTAGCCTCATTTGAAATAGCAACAGGGACACGTTTTTCTCCTTTATCCAAAGCATAGAACTACCCTTTTTTACTACACTTGGCTAACACCTCTTGTGTTGTTTAGTCCTTAATTGCAAAACCATCATATGAGAACTCAAAAGCACATGAATTTTCATTAGTAAATTTACTAACAGAAATCAAATTTTTCTTAAGTTCAAAAATCACTAAAACATTTTTAAGTTTTAAAGATCCAACAAAGGCATATCCAATGTGTGAAATGTGTAAAGGTGTTTCAACAACTGTGAATACCTTTGAAAAGGTCTCTTAGTATAGATGTTACCTATGTTTGAGGTCATGTGGTTTATGGCACTAGTATCAATGTAGTAATTCTCACCTTTGTCATTTGCAAGACTCAAAGTTGCAAGTGCTTGAGGCAATTCTTTGATATGCATGATCAAATCTGTATTGGCATTTCAAGGCTATATGATCTGAAATACCACATATTTTACATAGATTCTAACGTTGTTATAACAAACCTCTCTGTTGAGATTTTTGTGGCATAGCCTGTTTCAGTGCAAAGTTGTTATTAGTTATATTATTCTTGCTAGTATTACTTGACCAGTCACAATGATAATTACTAGCTTGCACAAAACCTCTTCCTCTCGAGTTGAAACTCTTTCCCCTATAGCCTTTACCATGTTGTCCTTTGCTTCTATGTGCAACAAAGACTTGAGAATAAACTTGGACTCTTCCTTGTTTTCTTGTTCAACAACTTGTATGTCCTTTTCATTATTTTACAGTCTAACATTATATTGATTAAAGGTAGGGTATGGTTCCTTTGATAGAACAATAGGTTATAAGGCTAGTACTTGGCTCCTATAACTCTGGAAAGTTGGAACACTGTATGTAAATCATCCATAGGTTTGCATATAATAGTTAGAATGTCACAAGTTTACTTGAATTTCCTTATAAAGTCTTCAAGAGATACTCCTTATCCTTGTTTAACTGCTAATTGCCCTTTGGGTTGTAATTCTTATTCTTTTGTTGATGCTAGGTAGTGTTCCTTTAAGCAGCTCCCAATGTTAAAGGTTGATTCACAGCTAACAACAAGACTTAGAGTTTCTACATTCATGGTTCCAAGAAGCCAATTGGTAGGTAGTCCATCATTGTTCAACTAAAGTTTATAATTTGGGTTTGATTTTTCTTTGTCATCATTTGTGGTTTTTGTTTGCTAGAACATCTTGTTCTTCCAAATGACGTATGAGTTGAGCACTTTGAATTAATGGATAAATCTATGATTTTCAAAGTAGGAAGTTTGAACTTGATAACTTAACCACAAGAAGTCTTGCCATCTAGTGGAAGCTTTGAATGGTAAGCAAATTCTTTGTTTTTTGTCATGGATTCGATTTTGATGTATTGGATAGCAAGGAAAATGATTAGTTTGCAATGAGGAAACAATTCTAAGTATTTAGATAGAGAAAATGACCTTCTCTGATACCATAAAATAGATTCAAATTAAGTAAAGATTGAATAGGAAGATTGAAGAAAATGAACACTGAAATTGTATTTAGTTTATTATAATATTCTATATAATAATGTATTTATTTAAAAAAACAAATTCAGATCTTGTAATCATGTCCTATCATATGAATTCCTAATGTTATAGAATAAGTAACATTATTGATTTGGATTTGATTACTTTTGATCCATATCTATCAAAATTCAAGATTCCTTTTACATTTGGTAGCTTCTTCTGTTGCTTTTTTTTTTTTTTTCTTTTAAATTGAGGGAAATTGGAGCAATTGAGGAAGGGAGAATGGGAATACAAGGGAGTTGAACCCTGGTGAAATGGGTGGAAGCGATATGGGTAGAGCTTTCACATAGTGACCGTACAAATCACGGGCAGGGTTCAACTTTGATTTCTCCTTTTCCTTTGTTTTTCATACCAATATTTTTAAACATATGACTAATATACATTGTAATATGTAATTTTACAATAAAAATAGAAAAATGTATTTTTTTATTGTGCAATTTAAACACTTTAATTATCAAAAACACAATTAAAAAATAAATATGAAATTCTTTTTGTTAAAAATATTTTGATAATTTCAATATTTAAACTGTAAAATAAATATAATTTTTATTGAAAAATACTTTTGATAAAGATAATATTTTTAAATTTTTAAAAAACAAAATCAAAAAAATTAAAATCATAAACTTCACCAAGCCATAAAAACGAGGCAGCTCGTGTCCGTAGGAATTGGATGAGACAAGAAGGGTCATGGAGTCTGCACTGCGGCTGCCGAACTCCATATCGTTTCCATTTCTTGTCTCTCATTCCATATGCAACAAATCACCTTCTTCCTTCAAAACCCACTTTCCCTTCTCCCCTAATTCCCTCACCTTTAGCAGCCCCAGCCGCCGGACCAGATTTTCAGGTCACCCCGCGGCACTCCCCAAGTCCAGCGGCGCTGGAAACGATGAAAATGGTGATGAAATCGATTGGCGCGGGAATTCGGCAGTGATAATATCGGCGTGCTTGGTGGGGTTCCTGACGGGGGTTGGCGTCGTGCTCTTCAACACCGCTGTTCATGAGATTCGGGATTTCTCCTGGGATGGGATTCCCTCCAGGGGAACCTCCTGGTTGAGGGAGGAGCCGTTGGATTCCATCTGGTTTCGGGTTGTTTTGGTCCCTGCTTGTGGCGGTTTAATTGTCGGACTCTTAAATGCTGCCAGAGAAGCAGTGGCGCGGCCTGATAACGATTTGAGGGCTGCTCTCCGGCCCTTCTTGAAGACTGTGGCTGCTTGTATCACTCTCGGCACTGGCAACTCGTTGGGGCCTGAAGGTCCTAGTGTTGAGATTGGTTCTTCCATTGCCAAGGTAGTTCATAAACTGTTCGATAAAAGTCCTCAAACAAGGCTCTCTCTTTTGGCTGCTGGCTCCGCAGCTGGAATTTCTTCTGGTTGGTGTTTCCATTGAGTTTATATACTACACTTGGAATACAGGAATGAATTGTTATTCAATCTTCAACTACTGCATTCACAGGGTTCAATGCAGCCGTTGCTGGTTGCTTTTTTGCTGTGGAATCCGTTCTCTGGCCATCGCCAACAGATTCAGCTGTTTCTCTTACTAACACCACCTCTATGGTTATTCTTAGTGCCGTTATAGCTTCTGTTCTCTCAGAAGTTGGTCTTGGATCTGAACCGGCCTTCAAGGTCCCTGAATATGACTTCCGTTCCCCTGGTGGTAAATTTTGTTCTTTATCTTTAATGCGAGATGTTGTGTAGCTCCATATCTTTTGTTAAATTTATTCATGATGTTGGATGAAGATATTTGGATATAGTTGATATATGGGTGTTTTGGTTTGAAATTTATTCAACTTATTTTCAGAACTGCCACTTTATCTCTTACTGGGGATCCTGTGTGGCTTGGTTTCATTGGCATTGTCCAAATGCACATCATTTATGTTAGGCATTGTGGATAATGTTCAGAAGTCAGTTGGGATACCAAGGTCTGTATTTCCTGTACTGGGTGGCTTGACTGTCGGTGTAATGGCCTTGGCTTATCCTGAAATTCTTTACTGGGGTTTTGAGAACGTGGACATTCTTTTGGAATCTAGACCATTTGTAGAGGGCCTCTCAGCTGATTTATTGCTTCAGTTGGTAGCCATCAAGATAATGGCAACTTCTTTGTGCCGAGCTTCTGGGTTAGTAGGAGGTTATTATGCCCCATCCTTATTTATAGGTGCAGCAACAGGAATGTCATATGGGAAATTCATTAGTTTTGTATTTGCTAATTCTACTCCACCTGTTAATCTTTCCATCTTGGAAGTGGCCTCACCACAAGCATATGGCCTGGTACAGTTTTGAGACACTATTCAGTTTATCATTTCTTAGATGCTAATTATTTATGCATTCAATTGCTTAGAAAGCTCATATGTTAAAGTGAATGGTGTTCTGGTTGATGACTGTGGGGAACTTGACCTGCAGGTTGGTATGGCTGCTACTCTTGCTGGAGTCTGTCAGGTACCGCTTACTTCAGTTCTGCTGCTATTTGAACTGACACAGGATTACCGGATAGTTTTGCCACTACTTGGAGCTGTTGGATTTTCTTCATTGATTACAGCTGGGCAAATGAAAAGAAGGGATGTCAAAGAGAAAAAAGCACTCCAAGAGGGAAGCACTAGTACTACTAAAGAGCCTCAAGAGTCTGAAGTATCGTCCAGTAACTCAAGTGGACTATCCTCAGCTAATGTACAACCTGAAATGGCAGCTTATACAAGTAACATTTGTGACATTGAAAGCTCACTCTGTCTTGATGATTTCAGTTTTACTGGCAAGGACTTTACGAAGGAAATTTTTGTCTCAGAAGGCATGAGAACAAGATATGTAACAATCCTGATGAATACTTTACTTGCAGATGCAGTGACTCTTATGCTTTTGGAGAAGCAGTCTTGTGCAGTCATAGTTGATGATGCCAATCATTTACTTGGTTTAATAACACTAGCTGATATTGAAGAGTTCAGCAAATTTGCAAAAGGAAAAAACATGGAAACCAAGGTATGATGCCTTTCACTTCAATTTGGTACTTGAAATTAAAGTATAGTTTCTAGAGATTTGGCTGTTTCTGTTGACATAGATTGACTGTTTGTTGCAACCTTCTCTGTCTTAACTTTCTTTTTTAACATTCATCATGTTCACCTTCATTTACACAATCAATTTTCTCACAGACCTTAGCTATATGATCTCTGAAGCAACATTAGTAAAACCATCAACATCCCTTGTAAGACCCTCAAACATTACCAACATCTTTTTCTCCACTGTCTTTTGACAGAAGCAAATCCCCTCAGGTTGGGGACCCATCTGGAGCTGGTCCTTTAAACTTTCTCAATTTCATCAATATTGTCTAGTTCATGATCTAACAAATAGTATCAACAGCCATTTCATCATCTTATCTACAGATTCTTAACCAAAACCTCTATTTTCATTCATAAATAAATGTCTGCATTTGCTAATGACAAAGCTACAGTCCTCATTTAAAGTCTTTCCAATAACCCCATAAAATGCATTTTCAGCCTTCTCAGTTTCAAGTTCAGCGACCATGTCTTCAACCAAAGAAAGCATGATTCCAACAATCAGTTAGAAATGCCCTACACCCTTACCATAGAAAATTGTAATTGGAGGATTTTTGTCATCATGATTGTACTGTGGACAGCTTTCATTATGATAAACCATTACCTTAGCTGACAGGACATAAAACATCCAATAAATGTAAAAACAAGAAGTACCACTTTCTTCGCCAGCATGCATGCTTGGTCATCATCATGAAATTTCACAACATACATACAAAATCAATGGGAAAACCTTATTTTTTATGAAAGGTTCACAAAGTAATAAAATTACTCTTTTTGTTGTCATAAAGATCTAAACACTTATACCTAATTGTTTTTTCATTTTTGGCCAAACTTATGCCTCATTGTTAAACATCCAAAGCTACACATTTTGAGGACTATTTTTGACAGTTTAATAATCAAAGCCAAGCCTCTAAAACAACAGTAGGTTAAAATATAATATATACAATGACCTTTTATCTTCTACCCACTCAAGCCCAGCTATTGCAATCATGAACCCTCTTGATTTGTCCTAAGGACAGGCAATGTCCTCAGAATTGAATCCCCTTTGTTTTTCTCATGCCTCCGATGCGTCTTTTCAAAGGTATCCTTCTTGAAAATAAATTTTCATTTCCTTATCATTCATCAACCCAGCTCAAATGCAATCATTTGAGTTGCTTGGGCAGGTTATTTGCTGCCAAAGATGCTGTATGTGATCAACTATAGTTTATGTCCATAACAATATTAAAGCCAAATTACATTTTCATTATACTTGGTTAATGGCACAGGCAAAAGTACCACATTAAACATTCTTAGAAATTCTTTGCTCTCTAACTCTCAGTTGAACAAAAGGAATTAGGCTCAACAACACATCGCTAAGTTTGAGGACTGATATTGTGATTATCCCAGAGTAGGGATAAATAAAAAAGTTCAATCAGTTTCAAGAATCCCATGAAAAATATGAAGTGAAGAGGAGAATGATGTATCATGTCACTGAAATATAATAATTGCTTCTTAAATACATTAAAAGAAAATTTTAGCATTGGTGCTTTTATCTACATTTCAAATGGCATTTTAAAGGTGATATCTAAAACTAGTTGCTTCAGAACTGGGCACTGGAAATTACCAACTCTGGTGTAATTTCCAACCGAATATTGGTGCATTAAGCGATGCCGTTGGTGTACTTTGTCAATCAATAGGTTTCAGTTCAAACTTTTGGTTTTTGCTTCCTGCGGTCTTAAAGTATTATTTTAAGTGTCTTACATACTCCCCTTCCCTTGGTGCACTACTGCACTCAAAACTTTAGCTAAGACAGTTGACACTTGACCTAATAATCAGTTCCTACTACAGGAGCTTTTGGTATCTGAAGTGTGTTCATTGGATGCTGACAAATGTCGAGTACCATGGACTGCTACGCCCTCCATGGACCTTCTATCTGTGCAAATTATCATGAATAGACATGGTATAAGTCAAGTTCCAGTTGTTTCAGAGCATGTTGAAGACTGCAGGGGACGTCCTGTTGGACTTTTAGACAGGGAAAGCATCAGTCTTACTCTCAGGTATGTAATTAATTCACCAACTTGCTTCAGTTGTATTCATTTTCTACTGGTACATTAATGCAAGTCTACTTACTCTTTGAAAGAATAAAAACAGAAGGTTAAATATTTCAAATTTGTTTAAACAAAGATTTCACATGTTTCTACCTTGCCTAACATGTGGCAGAACTAGTCTTTTCTTTCCCTTGCCTTTTGACATTGTTAGGGAGGAATCTGGCCAAGCGGGGAGACAAATTGGTGGTCCAATGCATGCATTGACATCATATTGAAACCAAAAGATGAGTCCATTGGTTTCTTGGGTCTTAACATATTTAAGCTACTCATCCTCTTCCTATTCTTTCAGTGTGGAACCCTTTTATCTTTAGACTCACAAGGGAACCTATTTAACACAGACATTCTGCAAACCATAAAACATTTTGAGGAACAATCATGTGATCAATAGCATCTAGAGTGGTAAATGGTTAAATTTTACATAATGATGCAATAAGTTACATGTAACAAAATTAAAGATGGAATAGTAACAGTCAGGTTAAAATTTCGTTATTGCACTTTATATTCAAAATGTCAAACTGGCTACCAATGATTTGAATTTTCAAGGAATATACTGTCGTTTTTATTTTTAATTTTTCTCTTCTATTTATCAACTGACCTCTTGTATTTTGTGTGTTTGCTTGGATGGGTGGGGGGGTGGGTGTGTGGGTGTGTGGGTGTGTTGATGGGTGGATGAATTGTTGTTGCTGTTGCAGAGCCTTAGCAACAAGACAATCCCTAAATGTTCCACGCCTTAAAGACACAATGTGTTGAGGATGAGAGCTGCTCTTTTGATACTGCCAAAGATTAATCAGGATGCTTGACATCAAGAAATTCATATTTTTTCTTTCAATTTTGGCAATCCTACCAATACAGCCCATGGAAAGTCCCCAGAAGGTACTAGCTGCATGCATTGTTAGAGAGATTTGTCAGTTGGAGGAAAGGTCCCATATATTTTACAGAACCATCAGTAGCTGAGATTCTGACCCCAGTTGTTGCAGGAAGCCTGAGATTCTTAACGAATTTAATCAGTTGCAGGGCAAAGTTCTGTTAAGTTGTTCTTCCGGAGCCAGAACCAGAACCAGAACCAGAACCATTGGGAGCTGAGATGCTACCACAGCTGTTCTTGGCGTTTGTAGAGATAGAAAACTCTCTCTTGCCCTTCTTTGCAGCAGAAAGATCATCTCTGCAAAGCTATCTTATACATTGATGAAGAGGGAATGCAACAATACAACAGAGGTACAAGAATAATTGAAGAAGGGTTGAACTCACGGCAAGATTTCAACTTCTCTTTTATATTTTCTGCTGCAGAAGGTTTTAAATGTTCTCAGATTACCGATTTCAAAATTTTGGTTGCTTGGAAAAAGTAGTACGTATTTGTGAAAATCCTAGTGTTATGCTTGTAGTCGTAGTTTTACTTCATTTTTAAATATGGTCATCCTATCACCTTTCCATTAATTTAACTAGTGAAAAGAACTTATGTGGTAACAACGTAATCCATAATTTATGCTCACATAAATTTTTTTAAAAAAAATGAGGGAGGGGGGAGGGGGGAGGGGGGGGACCTAATTTTATTATTTATGTTAAAACCTAATAAAAAAATAAAGATGAGTTCTTCCAAGTATTATATTTTTATGTACAATGTGAAATGAAAACTCTGGACTTTTTTACTACATAATTAACTCTTTTCCTTGATGAGAGCTTAACTTGAATAAAAATTATTCATTGACTTTAATTTAATTATTGATCTATATCATTTTAGTTTAGAATATTAATTTTCTTTCTAAATAATTTATAATAAATTTTGTGAAAAGAATAATTATTATTTACTTTTTAGTACTAACCTTCTGGTATCTGGAAATCACATTGGATCTTAATTAATATAGAATCGAGTTGCGTTGAATCCCATAAAAAGAAGTTTTTCTAATGTTTATTTTTTCATTCATAAGATTTGAACTTAAGATTTGTTTAAAAGAAATTAAGTTTCTATTTCTTGAACCAACAGATTGGGTAAAAACCTAGTTTTAACTCTTTATCTTAGCAAGTTTGAAGGTTTTAGCCCCACCTTATAATAATATGACATTTTTAATTCTTTACCTTCTTAGATTTGTAAGTTTTAACCCCTCATTTATTAAAATTGAAGAAAATAGCTTTTTACTTTATATTGACTGTTAACTCTATTAGCTTACAATAGGTTTTTGTCAATTAACAGTTAACTAATAGTTAGTTAACATAATTAACAAAATATTATAAAATTAGTTCTGTTAATTCTATTAGCTGAAAGAAGGTTTTTGTCAACTAATAATCAACTAACAGTTAGATAATAGAATTAACAGTCAGTTAACAGAACTAACAAAATGTTATAAAGTGAAGGTTATTTTCTTCAATTTTAATAGGTGAGGGCTAAAAGTGTTATGGTATAAGATGATGGGTTAAAGCTTATAAATCTAGTAAGATAAGGGGTTAAAATATCATAATATAAGTTGAGAGGCTAAAACCTTCAAACTCGATAAGGTGAAAGGCTAAAACTAGACTTTTGCCAACAGATTGTTGGTGAGAAGGATAATTATTAGGAGGCCAACGGCCTTCTATGGAGACTGATTGAGGATGAAAGGTACGTGGTAGCCCCACGCCCATTAATTTCCTTCGCCTTTGTTCTGGTTAAACTTAGAAATTGGTCCCTCAATTTAGCAATTTAAAACTCATTTTAGTCCCTCAATTTTTTGAACTATTTTTAGTTTTCAAACTTTATGTAAATTTTAATTTTAAACGTGTTAGGGCTTATTATTTTAAATTTCAATATTTAAGATGTTGGGATTTAGATTTTTTTTAGTTTGCTTGTATAAAAATGATATAGTTACAATATTATAGAATATTTTAAACTTTTAATAAGATGTTTTGTTATATAATTAGTTTTTTTCATTTGGCTAAACCCTTAATTTGGTCCCTGAACTATTGTATGGATTTTCAATTTGGTCCCTAAACTATTGTACTGACCCCCAATTTGGT
>BPVZ01000009.1:4458870-4473536 GCA_020521535.1 Rubroshorea leprosula
ATTGTCCTCAATGTAAAATAAAGGTAAAAAAAGAGAGAAACTTCCCAAGTTTTGCACTTGAAAATTTGAGTTATAAAGTTGAGTTCTTTTCAATTGGAGACTCCAAGCATGTGAATTTCCATAATCTCATCCCCCAAACTTGTTCAATAACCTGGCCAAAATCAAAGAACAACAATTTATAAACCAAAATACTCAACTAATCAAATAAATTTACCTATTAGTGAGATATGAATTTCTCCACATTAATGCATCAACCTGGGCCATAAAAAGAAAATAAATTAACATGAAACCTAAGCTATTAATATAAAAGAAAAATAAATAACATAAATGAAAATTTTATGCTTGGGTTGCCTCCCAAGAAGCACTTAATTTCAAGTCATAAGCTAAACTTTCTACCACTCTAAGGTGGTTTTGGATTAGGTCATAGGGCATGTTCTCTCGTTTTCTTGAATCTTGGCTTTTTTGCCCTTAAATTGAATCCACCATAAGATTTTCTCCATGTACTATTTTGCGGTGGTTTGGGTTTAGGCCAAAAGATGTGCCTTCCCAATTTTTCTAGGATTGCCCCTTTGATTCCAAGTAAGATGAGGATGTGTTCAAGCAATTTATGTATTCTTTGATTAGCTCCATTGCTTGAATAAGATAAATCTCAAGTGGATCCTCATAAGTGTTTTCCTGCAAAATCTCATCAACCATATCAATAAGAAAATATTCATTAAAATCAGATTTGACTAATGGAGACTCCCCATTGAACACTTCAATTGACGCTTGAGCTCTTTCCTCTTCTTCCTTAAGAGACATCCTCTTGTTTAGTTTCTGCAGGTATGCTTTCTAATTCTCCAAGTTGTCCTCCAATCTCCAAAGATAAGGTGTTTTCCTCTTCTTCTTGATGTTTCATTGTTGCACTAGATAACTCATCTTGTATTTCTTCAGCAACTAAGTTGAGCAAATTATATCGTTTAAAATAGCAATCATGATTGAAATGATCAAATCCACACCATTCACATGTGATATTTAATCGTTCTACTAAAGCCCTCTTTAATTTGATCTTTTCAATGACTACTTGAAATCTTTCAAGTTCATCATCATCAAGTTCTGCTTCCCAATTGATAGTTATTGCTTCAACTTGTGCCCTTATCTCTGGAGCAAGCCAATGATAACTCACATAAGTACCTATGGCACCTCGATCCATAGTTAAACCTGCAAAAACAAAAACAAAGAAACCAGAAAAAAGTCAAAGTAAAGAAATAAAAAAAAAACGTCCAAATTAAATCTAGAATTAATCAACTTTGATATTTAATTAAATTCAACAATCCCGGGCAACGACGCCAAAAACTTGATGCACTAAAATCACCTTAGCAAGTGGACTAGTCACTCCAAGTAATATAATGATGAGAGAGTGTCGAACCCACGAAGATTGTGTCTAATTAAGTACCAAAACAATTAATCTAAATTTATTTGAACTATCAAAAAGGAAGAAAATTTAACTAAAAAATAATAAAAGGAAAATAACAATTAAATTAAATCTAACCAAGATATGAGGTACTAAGACATTGATTTCATCATAATTAATCAATATAAATTCTGGATTAATATGCTAATTTGTTGGGTGTTATTGCATGTGATGATGGATTTCCCTAAATTAATTAACTAGCTTTCTCAAGTGAAGTTAATCCTTGTTTGTTAAATTAATCATATCTCTATGTAATTTTAAACAAACTAATGAATATTAAATTCTATGGAAACCTCTAGTTTAAGAAGGGGGAGCTCTTAACTATCTTCTCTTCCTCCATTACCACATATGAACTAATTACCTTTTGGTCTCATAGTCTAGTACACGGTTTATATTATTATTGGTCTAATTTACACAATTCTTTCTCAAGTTCATGCATAGATCACTAAATCAATTGAAAGGTGATCAGGCTTTCAATGCATTAAGTTCAATAATGTAAACTCCTCATGCAAATAACTCTAATTGAAATCATAAAATTACAAAATCTATATTGAATTAATTAGACTGCATCGTAACCCTAGTAAAATAAATCAGTTCATAATAAAAAAATAAAATCTAAAATCATAGTTAGGAACATAAGAATAATAAAGAAGAATAAAACCCAATTTGAGAAAATTGCAGTCCTTAATCTGCTATTGTTGAATCCTCTCTCTTAATATTCAAGAATGTGCAAAAGAGGGTTGCCACTAGCCTCTACTAAACTCTCTTAATTCTGAATTTGGATGGGTATTTATAGGATTTTAAAAATTCTAATTGGAATAGAAGTGAAATCCACGTCCATAATAACTAATTAAACATGGATTTGGTGAAAATCGCAAAAGGGTCAACACTTTCAACAAGGTGCCGACACTTCTGTTAAGCGCACAATGCCATGGTGTCGGGTTTTTGGCCTTCTTAGCAATTTTTGTAATGGAAAACTAACAGTCTTGGTCCCTGACTTCTGGATCTGCACAAGTTGATCCTCAAGTTTTTGATCTTTGCAATTTACTCCTAAAATTTATGATTTCTTCCACTTAAGTCCTTTCCTACACAAAGAATAAAAATTATGTAAAATCAAGTAAAATCTCATAAAACTCATCCAAATATTAACAATATCAAGATAAAAATTTCACATTCATATCTATATGAATTCAACTCATCATTGCCCATAAGTCTTTTTGTAAATATTGGATTGAGTTCATTCTTTATTCTATAGAAAGTTAAGAGATAGCCCTATCATTTATCTGTTGGACGTTTAGCCCCAGTTAAGTTGTTTTCATGGTGAAACCTGATGTAAGTTTGATTTCCACAGACGAACAGAACTGGCAGCCTGATAAGTTAGTATTTTAGCCATAACTTTCTCTGTAAATATCGAATTAAGGTGATTCTTGATCCTATCAAACGTAAGATATAGGGCTACAATTTATCTGTTGATCACTTAACCTAGATCGGTCAATTTCTGGGCACAAATTCTATTGAAGCTTCCAGTTCAAAATCTAATCAAAACTTTCCCAAAAATTTGTTTTGTTTTCTACTCAATTCCCACATTATTTGCTGTCATATCACATTATGGTTTTAGTAGACTTTTAGCTATTGTTTCCCTACTCTAAAACCCCTTGTTATTGCTTTATTTTGGTTACCTTTTTTGCTGTTGCTTTTCTACCTAAATGCTGTCCATTTTAGCCTAGTTTTGGCTTGTAATCTGCATTGTTTTGCTGCTATCTTTTGCCCAAAAATTTGCTATTGTTTAAGGCTTTTCCCAAGCATTTTGGGGTTGCTTTAAATCACGGAAACCCCCACTTTGTTGCCCGATATTTTTGCTGGTGTCTAGGATGGTTTTGAGCTTGATTTCTCAAATTTTTCCATTTTATTCTACCCAGAAAATATGTTTGGAATACCTACTGTTTAGTGTAACATTTGGAGCTATTTTAAGCATATTCTAAGTATTCATTTGATATGGTATAGGTTCTAGATCACCTAAAGCGCCTTGAGTTCTTAAATTTTTTGCTTGTTGTATATCTACAAAACGAGGTAAGTAAAACTATGGCAACTACCTTTGGATTTTAAGGTAAAGGTTTTAAAAGTATAATTTTGAACTGTTTTTGAAATAGTGGCGAGACCAAACTCGTTTTACACAAAAACAAGCATGATTGGTTTAAAATAAAATTGTTATCATCTATTGATTTGAGCATGCTTACTTAGAGTTTATTGAACTGTTCTAATAACCTGAAATTGGTTTGTAAATTATAGATTTTCTTGTAACTCTTGCATGGTTTAGTCTCCAATATGGTTATGTTTTACTATGACTGCTAGTAGGAGGTTTATAAATGCTAGCTCATGTCGACATGTATTCTTGGAAATTGATTTATCCTATTATTCTTGCCGATGGGATAGTACACTAGTTATTACTGTGCCCACTAGTGAGAGGTTTATAAACGTTGGCCATGACCTATAGAGAAGACGTCTATTTCATTCCCGTATTTGTACTAGTTTTTCTTGATACTTGATTACACTTGTTGGCGTGCTATAACTTTAAATAAGGGCTACCAATATTTTTACTTTCTGAATTATCTCATATAGTTTTCCTCATCCACCATTTTAGGTTACATGATCCGAGATGTGGGAAACCAAGGAGAGTGATGAGCTAGAACGCTAGCCATTTGTATTTTGGACTTGGATTATTTTGGAGTTAGGTCACTAGTTAAATTATATTTGGACATAGAGTTGTATTAAATTTTTGTACACTTTTGGCCTAGTTAAACCTTGGTTATAAAAGTCAAATTTTATTTTGAGATTTTGGATCTTAGTTAATGGACTACTAGATATGAATTAAGTAAGTTTTGAACCTTGTGCATTGTGGGATCTTCTTACAAGTATACAGTGTCTATTTTGCTCCCAATTTTAAGGTGTGACAAATATGCCCTCTTTGGATTGTTTGATTTGAAGTCCCAAGAAAAAGTTAAGCTCGCCCATTATGCTCATCTCAAATTCACCTTGCATAGCTTTGGAAAACTCTTGACAAAGAGAATCATTAGTAACACAATATCTTCACCATAGATTTGGACAATTGGTATATCTTGGCCTTTGTTTTTCACAAACAAGTAGTATCAACTCTTTCTCTAGAAAAACCATTTGCAAGCAAAAAACTATTTAATCTTTCATACCATACTCTAGGAGATTATTTCAAACCATATAAGGCTTTTGAAAGTTTATAAACATGGTTTGGGTAAAATGAATCTTTCAAAATTTGGAGGTTGCATAACATAGACCTTTTCTTGAATATAACCATTTAGAAAAGCACTTTTAACTTCCATTTGGTAAAGCATAAAACATTTAAAACATGTAAAGGCCAATGGCATTCTAATTGCTTTAAGCCTAGCTATCAAGGCAAAAGTCTCATCAAATTCAATTCCTTCCTCTTGACAAAAAGCCCTTAGCAACTAGTCTTGCCTTGTTTCTAACCATAATACCATTCTCATCTAACTTGTTTATAAAAACCCATTTAGTTCCTATGATGGGATGGTCTTTAGGTCTAGAAACAAGATTCCAAACTTTATTTCTTTCAAATTGAGCTAATTCCTCTTGCATAGCCATCACCCAATTAGGATCATTTAAACTATCATCAAGATTCTTTGGTTTAATTTGTGATAGAAAAGCAATAAAAGCACAAGTTTTATAAGCATGAGATCTAGTAGTTACCCCTTGTGATGGATCCACAATACCATGAGATCTAGCAAAACAGATTCACAATTGTGATGGATAGGTCGCACTCTTCGAACAATCTGGATACTGAAGGGCCTCTCGGCCATAGGTACCCGCGAAGCAATTGTGGCCAAGGCATCAGCCAATTGGTTCTCCATCCATGGTATCTGCTCATATCTTATGTTGGCAAAGGACTGCGCCAAGTGTTGGCTGAAAGAACGATATGGCGCAAGATGTTCTTCTCGGACAACAAAGGTACCTTGAACTTAACCAAGGATCAAACCTGAATCGCCCATGATTTTCAAGCATTACACACTAGCTTCTTTAGCCATAGCAAGCCTAATAAGATAAGCTTTGTACTCTGCGATGTTATTCGTGCATTGAAAATCAAGCTTGAATGAAATGCCATATCATGGCCTTTTTCATCTTTAAGAACAATACCAGCCCTAGCCCCAGCCTCTTCAGCCATGGAAGAACCATTGAAATATAATGTCCATTCTTCATCGATTTCGTGTGCAGTAGCAACCTCACCACCTGGGACTTCGTTGGAAATAGGATATTGGACTTCGCCAAAAAATTCAGATAGCAGATCTACAACAGCTTGCCCCTTTATGGTGGTGAAATTAATACATGTGATATCATATTGAGACAATCGAAGGAGCCAATTAGCAAGACGGCTAGTAAGCATGGGCCGTGTTAAAAGGTACCAAATGGGCTGGGACTTGGTGATAAGTTGTATTTTATGAGCCAAGAAATAATGTCGAAGACGCTAAGATACGTAAATTAATGCAAGGCAGATTTTCTCAATGAAAGGGTACCTTGATTCGGTGCCCTTGAGGTTTCGATTGACATAATAAACCAATTGTTCCTTGCCTCCTTGGTCGTCTTGGGCAACCAATGCACTCATAGCTTTGTTAGAAGTGGACAAATAGACTTTAAATGGTCTACCTTGAATGGGGATAGATATGACCAACAATATAAGCATGAGATCCTGTAGATGCAAGAAGGCATTTTGCTGTTTCGTCGTCCACACGAAAGCAGCTCCTTTCTTCAGCAAAGGGCTAAATGCGGATAGTATTTCTGCCAACGATGGGATGAATCTGCAAAGATACAAAACTTTACCAATGAAGCTTCGTAGCTGCTTGAGGTTCTTAGGTGGTTGCATGGCTCGGATAGCTTCAGATTTGGCCAGATCCACACTGATATTGTGTTTACTCACGAGGAATCCTAGGAATTTTCCAATAGAAACATCAAATGCACACTTTGCCGGATTCATTTTCAGCTTGTATAAACGGCATTTGTTGAAGACTTTTCTTAACACAACGAAGTGGCCCAGTCTTGTTTTAGACTTTACCACAATGTCATCAATGTAGACTTCAATATATATATGGATGAAATCATGAAAGATTGCCACCATGACTCTTTGATAAGTAGCCTCAGCATTTTAAGTCCAAAAGGCATAACAACATAGTAAAAATTAACAATAGGGATGCGAAAAGCAGTTTTCTCTTCATCGTTAGGGCACATATTGACTTGGTTCTACCCACTGTTGCCATCCATGAAAGAGTACATCTCACAACCAATGATGTTGTCGATCAGTACATCCATGTTCGGGACAAAGAATTCGTCTTTGGAGCAGGCCTTATTAAGGTCGTGGAAGTCAACACAGCACCTAATGTGCCCATTCTTCTTTCGAACTGGTACAATATTGGCCAGCCAAGTTGACTTCTTTGTTGGCTTGATGAATCTTGCAGCCAAAAACTTCTCAACCTCCTCTTTAATTTGTAGAGTAACCTCTGGATGGAAGGCACGATTTGGCTGCATGATTGGCTTCATATTGGGATTGACATTCAAAGAATGTGCCACCAAAGTTGGATCAAGCCCTGGCATTTCATCATAATTCCAAATGAAGATATCTTTATACTCTTAAAGCAACTTTACCATTTTGGCTTTTTCACTTGTAGAAAGAGTAGTGCTAATATGTACATGCCTAGGATTCGCTGGATCATCTTCAAGATCAACAGCTTCGAGGGGCTCTAAAGAGGTGAGTGCTGGTTGAGCTTCATGAAGAGTTGGTAGCTTGTCTGGCAGTATTAAATGATTAGTTTCGCTAGAAAAATCTAAATGCTCATCAAGTATCTCGTTCCCAGCCTCAAGGGCAAGGCATTCTGCTTTGTTGGAGAGGCCTTGTTCACCAATCAAAGTATCTCTCTCCAAAGTGAAGAATAGATGATCCAAAGACATGGCAACACTACTGGCGATAGGGACCATCTCGTGCATGGCTGAGAGGCCTCATGCACCTTCACAAAGTATATTTGATCCTCCCATCGAGAAGAACAGTTCAAGTGCACCTTGGACGTGCTTGGACAGCCTTTCCTACCTCCTTCTTCTATCTTTTATGCTCCAGGACTCTCCATAGATCAAGAGCAGGCTTATCTTTGATGTCATTCCACGTTGGTAGGGCAATGCCACTTAGGCGAGATATTGTTGCTTTGCTAGAAGGGGTGAATTCATCATAAAAAACAACTTCAATAAGGTGGGTCTTAGTCTGATCAAATGGTAACGGGTTGGCAAGGATGTGGAAAACCTTTCCATTTAGACGGCCTTTGACACATTGATGATAAGTAGAAAGGATAATTTTGTGTCAATGCAGCCATGGTCTTCCCAGCAATATTTAATAAGAAACTTCCGCATCAATGACTTAGAATGTAGTTTGAGATTGGACTAGACCGACCTTTAATTCAAGCTGAACATATATAAAGGCATGCTCACTACTGCTGCTGAAGCCAACAATGCTGAGTGGAGACTTGACGATTCTTCGTTGGGGGATCCCTACAGCGATGATGGTGCTCAACAGTACCAGGTTGAGAGAAGATCTTGTATTGACCAGTGCACGCTTGACACCAATAGAGTTGATCAAAGCAAATAAGTAAAGAGGTTTTCTATGGTCAGGATATGGCACCTTCATATCTTCATCAATGAATGTAACAACATTGGAAGATTCAAGATAAACGTAGCTAGCATGTGCTTCAATGTTGAGGCATTCTTTTTCAGCTTCATTGGCGATGAAGAGTATGGCCTCTATGACTCTTCATCGCGCATTGGTAATGAAGCCAAGCTGTTCAAATAACATTTTGAACTTCGGAGTTCGCTAAAGTGCACGGACAAAGAAGCTGGGCATGTTGTCAGGGAATTCAACTATTGGCTCATTCACTCCAATGCTTTCTACATAAGTGAGAACATTGACGGCACCTTGGTTGTGGCATGGGAGAAGGTCTTCGTCCACCCTCTGTCTTCCTTCAGTACTTCTAACAACCCTTCTGAGACCTATTGATGATACATCCTTCTCAAGGAAAAACAATCCATAGTTGCATGGTGGACAAAGCAATGGTAGCGATAGTACTTGGGGTTGCACTTGTCATCATCGTTGGGTTCGCAATGCGCCTGAGGTAGTGTGATGGCACCGTCAACAATCCACTGATCTAGCAGCACATCAAGTTCTTCATCAGTGAGAGGCATAGGTGGTGGCGGTGCCGTGTCATGATCTCTCCTCTTCTACCCTTGTCCTTGGCCCCTGGCAAAGACAGCCAAGGTGTGAACAGCGGTTTTCTTTTCTATCAACTTTGTTGCAGATTTTCCTATAGAGATGACTTTGACAGAAATGGCTGTTCTCTTGACGGCATCAAGTAGCCTTCCAAACTGGTTGATCCCGATGTTTTTGAGGATAGCGCGAAATATTGGAAACATGTTGTTAATGCAGATTTCCACCAAGAAGGACTCATCATGGCCACCATAGCAGTCAAGTGCCAAATCCCTAAATCTCTTCACATAGGCCATTAAATCTTCCCAAGTGTATTGACGGGTGTTGTGAAGATCAAGGATGGTGATGTGCTTTTCACTTTGAAAATATTTTTAGCAAAATTGTTCCACCATTTCGTCCCAAGAACGGACAGAGCCGAGAGGTAGAGTGGTGTACCATGTATAAGCTTTATCGGAGAGAGACTTTGAGAACTCACGTAGACACAAATCTCTATCACTGGCGTGAGCCCTTATGGCATCAAGGAATTTGCTAACGTGCTCCATAGCGCTGCCTTTTCTTCCATCATACTGCAAGAAGGCAAGACTTTCGTATTTCTTTGGGTATGGTCTGGATAAAATCTCCTTTGGATAAGGTGGGTCACGGACGAATTGAAAAAGGGTTCTTCGTGTTTGAAACGTTCCTTGTCCAAGAAAGTAGTAAGATCTGCCATGGTGGCATAACATTGCGTAGAATCAGTTGCATTAGGTGGAGCTCTGTCGGTACTAGTAGCTGCAACTATTGATGGTGTCGAAGTGTTCGATCGTGCAACAGAACCTGCATTACCATCAGTAGCCCCAGTATGGACTTCATGTGGTAGAGAAGTACCAGCCGTATTGATGGGTTGTGTGGATCCTACACAGCATGTTGGGTTTGTACATTGCTAAGAAGCTGAGTGGTCTTTTGCTAGTCTTCGTGTAGGACCTGAATAACTTGAACTAGGGATGCAAGGTTGGGATCAATGATTCCTTGCAAGATGTCATGAAAAACATCTGTTGATGGGCGCGGCTGTTGAACCTCCCACCCATCATCCTGGCTAGGCTCATGATTACCATCAACGATGTGGGACGAGGTTGCCCTTGTGACAGGCATGGCCAGAAAAATTCTGTTGAAGACAAATAAATAGTACTGAGGGAAAACACTGGAGATATTATGTTGTTAAAGAAGAGCGAAACAAGATGCAACTCTAAGATGACCTCCCCACTGGAGTCGCCAATTTGTTCAGGTGTGTTGGTGTTGTAGATGGATGAGTCAGCAATAATGATGACGCGGAAGCTGATTAGGATGCCACCCGAGAACATGGGGGGGTTATTTCGGCGGCACCTGTCTCACGTGCAAAAGGCTACGTGCTACGAGCCATCCCGTTCTGTTGGGTGATGATATCTCACAATGCACTTTCCAACAAGAACTTTAAAAAAGAAATGAATCTTTTGGCCAAGCCGATAGAGTTGGGCAACGATGGTGGGATTTTGGGGGTTCAAGATGATTACACAACTACCAAAAACATGACGAGGAGAAGTTGTGCATTGTTAAAGAAGGGCAATAGAGGTTTGAAATACATATGGTTCGAAATCACAACTTGAGAATCACACTTATACATAAATCATCGTAACATAATAATAATGACAGTAAAAGCGACCTCTTTCATCCCTAGAGCTAGAAAATACTTTGCAGAGCTGAAGACTTTGGAAACCCGAGAGAAATGGTGGCTTATGGGTGATTCCTACATGCAAAGCAATGGGCGAAGATGGGATCCATTTTATTTTTGGAGGAGAAAATGAGAGTTTTGGTGTGCAAGTCTGTTGCTGTGCAGCATGCATCTTTCCTTTTTCTGTGTCTGTGTGTTCTTGAAAATGAAGAGCCGATAATTTCTATATATATGCAGTGGTATTACTGTAATTTTTGGTTGATAGCTTAGAGATGTGTAAAAAGGTTAGGGTGAGCTATCAAATTTTTAGTGGTTCCAAGCACTGCTGACAGCTTTGTGATTGTGGCATTATGAATTGCCCAATGGTCCCAGCGAAGTTTTGCTGGTTCTGGCGAAGAAATTGGTAATTGTATATTTTTGGCAATGTCCCCAGTCATACGAAATCCCATCTTTGGAGAGGTGCTTGAGTGCAGCCAGCAAAAACATCTACATAGGATTTGGTGAGTTCCCTAGGTTCTGCACAAGATTTTGGAAGATTCTGCCAGTAAATAACAATCTTTTACACCAGTTTCCAAGGCCAAGGAACTTGTGTAGCCACCCTTGCATTAAATATGGATGCAAGTGGCTGATGGTGACCAAGACAACACCTTTGGTTAGCTTTTGGTGGGATTTCCAGTCTTTGGTTAGCATCTAATTGCACTATTCCAGGAATCAAGTTCATTTCCATGCTTATGCCACCCAGCCTCTTTCTGACGAAGTCGGGCAGCACCGCTAGTGCCAAGCTTCGTGGTGCGTATGCCTTGCTTCGCTAGACGAGCAGCGCTCGTCTACCCATGCCTACCAAGCCACTACTCCCATAATTTATCCCAAATAATCCCCATGAGCTTGGATTCATAGGCTTGTGTTTATCAACAATAACAATGAGGAATGCGTGAATGTATGTTCCGATTTTTAAGAATAAGAAACGCATGGGCATATGCAGCGAAGAAGGAAACTCCCTCATATGTTGAAGGGGACTATGTGAATGAACATTTGCTACTTTGGCCATGGCCGGCATCGGTACATTGCTGTCGTGCATGGTTGGCGTTGCACTAAAATGAGGAATAAGTGATATAGGTGTGCACCGCGATATCATTGTCTCGAGCCAAGCTTTGTTGGCCGACGATACCTACCGACATGTAACATATAGAAAATATGTGTTATGAGTCAAGATTATCGGCAATCGGTACTTTTGTCCCTTTGTATAGAAGAGTGGCTACGTGCATGACCTCCGGCCATGTTATGTATGTATTGCGGGGTCAGCCATGCATAGCTTCCCCATAGCCAAAGGGACAACAATGGCTAGTTTTGCCCATGGTGAAGCGTGAACTACATGGAATTGAAAGAGCACTCCCACTAATTCGCCAAGTTGCAAAAGGGTAAATCTCGTTAGACCAGACTCCGCCATAGCGATGAATATGTATAAAGAAAGGTGGAGTTGTCTCCATGAAAGAGGAACGCCAGCCGCATCCATGGCCTCTAATACGATAAGGTGTGATACCACTGACAAACATTGGCCCTTCTTGTCGTACTCGCACCGTCAGAGGGTGGTTGTAGTTGTTGTTACTCACCATGCAAGAGCCGCCACCAAGGGACCACTGGCTGCTACTTGATGGATTTTTATCGTTGGAGGGTAGCCATCCCATCCCATCACAAGGTTGCAACTGTTATTGACCTCACACTAATCATATCGAGTTACGCTGACTCTTTGTCCATTTCTGGGAGCCAGTGAGATAGAATATGTAGAAATCCAACCCTTTGTCCGTTATCGAGAGTCGATGAAATGAAGATATGTAGAAATGTGTAGCCTTTTGTCCATTGCTGGAAGCTAAATAAGATAGTAAATCTGACTCTTTATCCATCGTTAAGGGCTTTGTAGATATAATAAGATCAACCCGTTATCCATTGATGGGAGCCATGCAGCAAAATAGGCTCTTTATCCATTGTTGGGAGCTAAAATATGTAGCAGCAAACATCGATGCGAGGAACATGACTGTCAAAAATGCCCAACCATGTTGCACAGATAATGTGGCCATGTCTGGCCATGTGTAATGGAATGCTACTGAAATAGAACATGTTTGTATCATTTCCAATGAAGTGGGTAAATTCCACTCCTGGCGATGTACAAGAGAATAATGTCAGGCGCTGTTGCTGGCGATGTCGACTCCTTTGCAGCAATTAATAGAAAATAAGAACTACATGTCCAGTATGGAAAATGAGTGCTGTGGGCTCTTGCTGATGTGGATCTGCACACGTCATTGGTGATGTAACCATATAAACTCATCCCTCAACAGTATCTAAGCAAGATGCCTTCATCACTTTTAGAATCAAATTTTCCAAGAGAATCCTTTCCATTGTTCAAAACAAAGCATTGGCAACCAAAAGCTCTAAAGTAGGAAATCTTGGGTTTTCTTCCTTTGTAAATCTCATAAGGGGTTTTTGTTAAGAATAGGCCTCACCAAAACTCTATTCAACAAATAAGAAAAGGTTGAAATGACTTTAGCCCAAAAGGATTTTGGCAAATCATTCTCACAAAGCATAGTCCTTGGCATTTTCTCAATGGTATAATCTTTTCGTTCAACCACCCCATTTTGTTGAGGTGTTCTAGGAGCCGAAAAGTTTTGACCAATACCATGTTCAATGCAAAAATCTTCAAAATCATTATTTTCAAATTCTCCCCCATGATCACTTCTAATAGAAACAATAGGTAAACTTTTCTCATTTTGAAGTTTTTTATAAAGACTTTTGAAAGCATCAAGTGCATCTTTCTTATGTGCAAGAAAAGCAACCCATGTAAATCTAGAATAGTCATCAACCACAACAAGCACATATGATTTCCCTCCAATGCTTAGAATGCACATAGGTCGAAACAAATCGGGTTAATTTAACAAATCATCTATTAACTTTTATATTCTTTTCAGTTTCATCTATTATCTTTGAATTTTTTCAATCTTGTCTACTAATTTTCACATTTATTTCAATTTCATCTAGTCTATTATATTTAACCAAAATATCCGTTATCTTTTACAGAATCTTCTTACTTTTTAACAAAATATTTAATCCTCTAACTATATTTCTTTTGATCTTTTAGTCATTAAATTTATATTCATCATAAAAATAGTTTTTAATCTTATCTTGTTAAATGTGTTCTTCAGAAAACTGTTTTATAGAGTAGACTGTATGTAGTCTGTCCTATAAAATTATTTAAATACCTTTAATTTTATTTTTATATTATTTTTTAGGAACATTTAAATAATTTTTTAAGACAGACTGCATACAATCTGTCATGTGAAACAGACTAGTTACTCACATTTATTATAAATTTTAACTAATCTATCTCTATAAAATATGTCTTGAGTCATTATATTTTATTAGGATTATAATGTCACTTTTTTAAAACTTAAAGGACTACTCTTTTAGTTAAATCTAACAAAATTTTGTACTGGTAGACTATTTTGAAATATTTCCAAAGTTTATAGACCATTTAGAAAGAAACTAAACTTTCTAGACTAAAATGAAATCAAGCTGATAGTTAATAGACAAAAAATTGAATTAAGCCAAACAAATTCATATGAAGTAACTTAAGAGGTTTGTTTGTAGATATGCACTTCTTAGCCTTAAAAGAAACTCTAGTTTGCTTACCCTTCATGCATGCATCACACATGCCATCAACATTCACATTCATCTTATGCAAGCCATCAACAAGATCATGCTTTAATAACTTAGAGATAACACTTTTGCTAGCATATCCTAATCTTCTATGCCACAACCAAGTATCATCATGAGATATAGAAGCAAGACAAATATTGGCATCTATGTCATCCAAATCAATCACATGTACATTTTTAAGCCAGCAAACAAACAACACTTTATCATTTCTAGAATCAATAATCTTGCAATGAGATTTAGAAAACACAAACCTAAGCATATGATCACATAATTGACTAATATTAAGTAAGTTATGTTTCAATCCATCCACACACCAAACATCATCAAAAGATATAGATTTGTTATCAATTTTACCAATTCCTTTCACAATTACTTTCCCATTGTCACCAAAGGTCACGGTTCCACCATCCAAGGGCATGAGTGATGAGAATTGTGAAGGATCACTTGTCATGTGCCTTGAGCATCCACTATCTAGATACCATTTGTTCTTCATTTTGCTCACAAGGCACACCTACACAACAAAAATCAATTTTTGATCT
>BPVZ01000009.1:4481103-4491959 GCA_020521535.1 Rubroshorea leprosula
TGATATGCACTTTTTCTTATTATATTTATTTAATATCATATATCATATAATTATAAATTTATCATTTTAAATGATACTATTTTTTATATTAAACTTTCAAATTTTAAAAATTATATTAGTCTCAATTAATTTAAAATTAAATTACAATGAATCACATAAAAAAAATTTTAATGTCTATTACTATATTTATTAAATTTAAATTTAAGATTTTATTTAAATAATATTTCCACCAAAATATATGACTTTATTTTATTTAGACTTTATTTAATTCAAAAAATTAAATGATTAAATAAGTCAAAAAACCCACTTAAATGTTAAATCCCTTGCCATATAAGCATGGCAGGACAATATTTTGCCATCCAAGCAGCCAAGCATAAACGGCAGTTAAGCCATGCGAGCAAGTCCAAACGGCAGTTAAAGTTGACGTAAGAAGAAGGGCTTAATTGCTTTGATAGTAGAGTTTAAGGGCTTATATGCATCAATTAAAGTCTAGGGGCTTAATAGCAATTTTGGGGTTAGTTCAGCGGCTTAACTTATGGTTTTGCCAAATATTTAATGTTAATGAATTACAAAACTTTAATTAAATTTAGATATATAATGTTATTTGTATATAATAAAATTAATAAAAATAATTATAAAAAATGAAAATAAAATCAACCTATGAGTTAACCCATAACCCACTAAAGCTGAATTAGAATTGAACTTTTCCAACCCGCAACTTGTTTGCAACTCAAGCAGTATAACTAACCCAGAATTCGTTTACAACCCAACCTTTATAACGAATTAACCCAACTTGCCCATTTGCCAAGCCTACTTACCCAGTAATGTCAATGGACTAGACAAAACTAAAATGAATATGAAGGATAATAGATGTATTTAATAGTATCCAAAGATGATAGACCAAACAAAAAAAAAGTACAAAAATTACTAAATTATTTATCAAATTAAGCCTAAATACTGACATGAATCAACCTAAATAAAAAATTAACTAACAATAAAGACTTAAAGGTAAACCATGATTTTCTTACGTTAATACATCACTTTGAAAGAAAATAAACTATCTAGACTAAAGTGAAACTTTTTAATAGATGATCTAATAAATTTAGCCAATAGAAAATTTTTAAAGAGAATCGGTCAGCACACGTGCCAAATGAAAGTTAAATTAGTTCTAACTTCACAATTTTCAAAATGTCGACTTAAACATTACGCAACAAAGAATATACTGATCATAGCATCCAACCAAAACAGTTCAGGTTTTCATGACTTTATATATTTAGGCTAAATGCACAGAAACCTGTAAAACTTAAACAAAATGATGGTGCAATTTGGTTTTCCATTTCACAATTCAAAGATCCAGCTGGTATCTTTGTTAGAGACTTTTCCTTAGGACTTCGGGTAGATCTGATCAGATGCCTTATTCAAGTTTTCTTGTTCGACTTTGATGCTTGGTTCATCAACCACCATAGGGCTGACATCTGAAACCTGCAAGCACCAATGTTAACAGAAAAAACTTGAGTGATTACATAGAATTTTAGGAAAATGGTCAAACTGTTATAATCCTCGAATGTGAACTGTGTATTTTATCGATGAGCTTGTGCAGAGTTTACCTTTGTGTTTGCAGCTTCATCTGTTGCAGGCTCAAAGCCTCTAGCATGCTCAGCAGCTGCTTTCTGACCCTCCTGACCAACAGATAAGCCACGGATGTTAAAATCCCGACTTAAAAATTTATTGTGCACATGTCATGGAATAATAAGCCACCAATTTATGTTTTTTTCCCCTTTTTCCCTTTTCCAATAAGCTATCAAAACAAATCAGCAGCATTCTAAATTTGAAGAAAATATTTGAGTCATCCTCAAGCTTTTATGGTTTACAGAAAAAAATGAAAGGCCATTTTATTAAGAGATTAAGACCCTATGTTGTGTTTCTATGTTAAAGCGCATGGCTAATTAAAAGATATTGTGGATAATACTAAAAGACTTGGCATTTTATTTCTGTTTATGTTCGCACAGCCCAAGTGGGCTTAAGTTGTGATCTGCAGTGGATCACATTCATGTCATGCCTGAATTTAACTATACCTATAACAAAAGGTAGTCTGATTGTTCAGATTTCACCAGGGTTCAACACCAAACTAAGCAAAACATCACCATCTAATGCTGGCTAAAAAGAACAAATGGTCATGTGCTTGATTTCTCACACTAATGGCGGCTAAAAAGAAGGTACTGCTGGTGCTGGCAATAAGTACGGTAAAAGAGCAGAAGACGCCATTGAAATCAACTGCAACGGACTGTAATTGCCTCACTAGGTCTCATGATAATTCCACATTGAGATAGGCAGTTTAGGAAATCCTCGATCCAAGAACAAATGGTCATCCCAAACCACCAAAATGCATTCATGTCAAGCAGATAGACTTTTTCCCCCAGAAAAAAATAATAATAATAACAATAAATCTACTTAAAGCTTAATTCTAAAAAATTTTAAGTTATAATTGTTTCCCATCTGAGAATAGCAGTCAATTAATCACCAGAGTTCATCAAGATAAACATTTCTATAAGTATATCATCACAACCACATAACTTCTAATAATATAAAATGACAATCCATATAGAAAATAATTGGAAAAGAGCATACCAGATCTTTTGTCTCAGGTTCAACCACTTCTCTCTTTACTCTGCTTGGAATACGCTCCCTGGAGAGAACATGTGAGTAGGAATTTCATCTAAAAAGCAAGAGAAGGAAAAAAAAGGAGGTAATGAATGGTACCGCTCCTCGTCAACATCCATGTCTGAATCTGGATCCCATCTCTCATCTCCATCATCTTGATCTTCATCAGCCTAAATGATCAGTTAAAAAGCACATAGTTCAGCATAAACAGACAACATTCCATCTCTGATTGTTTCATTAGAAAGAAGGAAATCCTATAGCACTTAGTATTCCACTATGATTCTGAATATATGGGAATTAAATTGTAATATTTACTCGTATTTATATTTATTAGGATTTGATATTTTCAATAAAGATTTCTATTAAGAGTCTAATTAGCATTTTAGGATTTCTATATAGGCTTAAGTTGTATTATAATTAAAATTGTCTTCCAAAATCCCCAAATCTGTTATTCTCTTCCCATCCTTACCTCTGTTTCTATTATTCTCTCCTCACCTTTGACTCTATTCCCTATTTATCTAAAAATCCCTTTCTTGTTCTACATCACAGACAAATTGATTTTCATCTATATTGACAAGGTAAAACCATCAATGAATGCCATATCTGACTGTCATAACAACTGCAGCCTACTAAGAGTCTGAAGAACCAACCTCAGGAACCTCAGTATCAGGTGGCCGTTCATGAAATTCAACACTGGGTGCATGCTGAAGTTTTGATAGGTACTCAAGAAGCTTATTGCGAATTTCTTCAAGTAATTGGCGTGAGTTCTTATTTTCCATGTTACTAGGGGCAACATGCAGGGTGTAGTCTGGACCAAAATACTCATAATACTCATGTTGAGGCATCTTATCATCAACTTCCACTCCAAGGGCAACTCCTGTCTGCATACATATGTAGCATTATCAATAAAGTAATCACTAATCAACCAAACTAAAATAACCAAAAAGTGTTCTTTCAGATGTCATAACAAAAATTATGAAAATGAAAAAGAAGAAAAGGAAGAAAAAGGAATCAAACCAAGAAGTGTATCATCTACAATCAGATGCAATTATATCAGGAAAGAAAATACAGCAAATAACATTAAAGGACCAATAGTAGGAGCGTCCATCAGAAGTAACTGATTATGGCATGGTCAACAGTAAATGTCCAAGTTACTTCAAATATGAACAAAGGATAATAAGGCACTAAGATCAGCAAATGGTTGGACATCTTCAAAACTTTTAATTCCAATGTGTGGATTACACGATGGGGGGCACTCACAGACTCTATTGGTTGGCACCTTCGAGCATCTTCAAAGTTACCAACAAAGACATCTTTGCCAATAGATTCAGATAACTTGAGCTGAAACAAACACTCAAGATAGAGATGCCTTTTAACCATCCTCTGTGAGTACCCATCTTTCACATGGATCAGACTGCGCTTTTTGAAACTGAAGAGGAATGGGCATGGGTAATAAAACCTTTACCTAACAGGACAACAGGGTAGAAACAAGAAAGGATCTACCTTACTGAATTACCCTATCTGGAAAGACTACGTAATGAGAGTGTTTGTAATCGCTTTTTAATTATCAATTATGACTTTTCTAGTTATTTCATTGGCATAAAGTGTAGGTAAAAATTGTATGCTCAAAAGGTAAACTAATTACAGATCAGAAAGGGGCTGAAGTAAAACTTTTACTCAATCAGGTAAAAGAGGTACCCACGACCAAGCGGCCCAGCAGTAAGCCCGGCCTTGTGATCAGCACAAACTTGGGATCAACCCAAGTATTTACAATCCCCTTCCCCCACCCCTCTTCGATTGCCACATTTCCAGAAAAAAAAATAAAATATATATATATATATATGAAAAGAAAAGGGTATCACAGGTGATATGGGAGAGGTTAATTGGTACTATGTTCCAATTCTGACCCAATATCCATTAAGAATATATTTTAACTAATTACAACTGTAAGAAAAGTTACCTCATAGCACCAACAGCGAGCAACATTCCGAATTGTATAACCACCACCACCCAGCAGCAATAGTGGAACATTGAATGATCTCATGAATTTGACACACTCCGCATGACCCTTGATTGAAAGATTGAAGCATCCCAACCTATCTCCAGAAAGTGAGTCGGCACCACATTGAAGGACCACTGCTCCAGGCTTAAAAATTTCCATAACTTTTCCCATAATTGGTTTAAACAAGTAATGGTAACTCTCATCATCAATCCCATCATCCAATGGAACATTAAGGGAGTAGAATTTCCCTTTCCCATATCCAGTATCACGTATATCACCAGTACCCGGAAAATAATCTCCAAATTTGTGGAATGACACAGTCATGACCCTATCAGTAGTGTAAAATGCCTCTTCCACACCATCCCCATGGTGGATATCAATATCAACATATAGGACTCGCTTCGAAAGAGACAAGAACAAACATTAGCAATTACAAATGATATGATATGAGGTAACTACATGACCAATAAAAGGTCATATGCCATACTGGATTCTTCCACAATTACAACTTGCTGGAGAAATTAAATTGAAATCAACTGCAGTCCTATGCCATAAACCCCCTCAAATTCATTGGGAAATAATATAAAAGCAAAAGTTGGATAACCTATAGATTGAGAAATGAGGTAAAACTTACAAATTGAAATAAAAAACAGGCGATCCAACTCCATTTCCATTTAGTTCAATTTTAACAGACATAGTATTTGTTAGTAAAATTCCCCTATTGTACTCCTTTAATTGAAATATTTTTGTATTGCCAATAAAAAAAAATAATAATAGCCACATTAAGATCCAAATGAAAAGTGGAAATCTTTTACTAGTTGCCCAATCACATGTTAAATGGAATAAAATAAACTTATTGCGCAGATTACAGCAGGAAAAAAATGCGAGATGATTTGGTTGCCACATAAATGCAGATTCACTTTCTTTCTTTCAAATCAGTTAAGAAGACCATCCACAGCCATCAGAACCCAATTCAGGAAATGCCAGCAATGGGCTAACTGCAGTGGCAAAGTATGGTGGCAAAGTATGGTAACTCCTAACCTACCAAATAATACTATTAGGCTTTTGATAATGAACCACAATGTAAACCCTGAATAATCCATTCCTCTTGAAAGAGAAAAACATGAGGAAAACCCTAAGGCAAGCCACAGATAAACACAACCATAAATTACTATAAAACCCCCAATCCTACTCCACATTCGATCTTCATAACATGATTGTAGAAATATGCTAACATATATATGGCAACTTGCAAAATTGGTCACCAAGACCTAGGGGTGTTGGATTCATTAGAAGGCTACCGTAACCACTGATCCAATTTCATTTGTATGATTTTGGCAAATGTCTAGAGTTTCCACTCATAACTTTCTGTTTAATCCTGAGACTGAATCCTGTAATTAATAGCATCAAACTAAATAATACAGAAGATAAAATGGAAATTAGATACAGAACTTGCTAATATAAATATTATGGCCTTACGGTCATATAAAAAAACTTGTAACTGATGTCCAAATTAGTGAACAATAATAGAAGAAAAGATCAAATATCAAAACAACATACCTCATGCTGCTTAAGAAGTTCCAAGATTGCAAGGACGATATCGTTGACATAGCAAAATCCAGATGCCTCACACTTCTTCGCATGATGCAGGCCACCAGCCCAATTAATAGCAATGTCACTTTGTCCATGATTTAATTTGACTGCACCACCGACAGAGCCACCAGCATATGTCTGACAGAAAGAGTAAAGACCATCAAAGACAGGACAATCTTCACCGACATTAAACCGCTTGAGCTGCCTGAGCTGATCCTGCTGCGTCTCAGGGGTTATATTGCGGAGGAAGGACACATAATCATCAGCATGAAAGCGACAAAGATCCCTATCCCGGGCAGGAAAGGGTTTGAGGACCTGCATATGCTGAAGCAGCCCGTAGTGGGCAAGAAGCGCATGGGTCATCCTGATGCGGTGAGGCTTCATGGGGTGACCTTGCCCATAATAGTAATTTCCCACCTCTGGGTCATAGAAATAGCAGACCTTTCTCTTCAACCCATCAGGTCCAGATGGGAGGGAATTGCCTCCCGTATCCATCTTGTACAGTTCCTACTTATCTCAGATTTCTGTTTTTATTCAAGAATTCTAGTAAGATATCCTTACATAGCAGAAATTACAAAAAATAAAATATAAAAAATAAAAAATAAAAAATAAAAAAAGAAAAGAAAAGAGATCAAATATACATCAGCTTTATTATCCTTCACGGAACTCGTCGGAAAACACATCAATTGATGCAAACAAAAATTACCCAGAGAATGAAAAATAAATTAAAAAATAATAATAAAGAAAAGAAAGAGGAACTCGTTACACGATTATGAGGAATAAACAAAAAGAGAGCTTTGAATAACAATCATAGTAGTCAAAAGTCTCTGCGGCAAAGAGAAAGAAAAAGGGGGAGCAAGAAGGCTCCAGAATTGCCTATAAAGGAGATCGAAAGCGGAAGAAAAACCATGTTGGAGGTGTAGGGCGTACCTGGAGAATGAGAAGGTTGCCCTCTTCTTGATATGAATCTGCTGCGCTGTGTTCTGGTCTGCTCCGCACTCCGCAGAACGATTAGGCATCGTGATTTGTAACTGCGGCCTTTTATTTGTTTGAACTTCCCAACAGCAAGACATTTTTCATTATTAAAAAAAAAAAAAAAAAACTCACAAATGAACCCTATACTTTTGGTAATTATTGAAATGAACCCTATATTTTTTTCTTAATAAAAATCTCCCCCATACATGTTAAATAAAATTAGCCCTCTCACATATTTTGTTGAAATAAACTAGTTAAAACTGATGATATTATAGTTTCTCCCATCAATATTCATTAACTTCTTGCTAATTTGGCAACTTTGTGCTCTTTTTTTTTTTTAATGACATGGCATTTTCTTTATAGGTAGTCCAATTAGATTGGTTAATTTTTTCTTAGTAGCCAACTTGATACCAAGAAAAGAAAATGTCATGCCATTGGAAAAATTGGCCAAAGATTGTTAAATCAACAAGAGCTGAATGACTATTGAAGAGGGAAGTTGGAATGATGATGTCATTTGTTAAATTTTGGATAATTTATTTGAACCAGGATGTAAAATGTTTAATTTCATTCAACCTTAAGGTACAAGAGAGATTTATTTCAAGAAAAAATATAGGGATTCTGTTTACACCATAAATAACACCTAATTTGAAAATATTACTATAGGCAAGGAAATGATAGATCACCATGTAGCAAACTTCAAGTCTAATAGTGATCTAGTGTGGTGCAGACCATATTGAAGTGTTAATCTCTTATTATTAATTGGATTTAAAAAGTTAGTTGTAGGATTCAAAGAGGAGTTGGTGTAGTTTTCAAAGTTAGTGATTTGCCAAGTGAAGATATTTTAGAAAGTAAATGATGGTTATCAAACTTCAAGAGATTGTAGCCTAAAAGACTGTATACTAACAAATAGTTATGAGAAGTGGAGCAAAATGGAGGTTTTCTCCTCCAAATTCAACTCTAATCAAGCGCTAAATACCATCTTCCTTGACAATAATTAGTTTTAGGCCTACCTCTCTTAAGAGAATGCTAGTGCAACCTTACATCAATTTCTTAAACAACCAAGCATTATGTAGCAAATTTTCCATAATTGAGAGCTTTGAAACTAGCTCTCACTTAATCTTGTAAGTTACCTTTAGTTTGTCTTTTATTTGTTTCAATAAAGTTCACTTAACTTCTAGAATTTGAGATCAATTGTCACTTTTTTATTGTAATTGTTGTATATTAGATATGTCCTTGTAACTTAGATTTGCACTCATGAGTCAATTTACAAATTTGTTAATATTTAATACCGAGTCTGCCATTTTGGTTTATCTAAGTTTTACAATTGTTTTTAAATTATGTTAATGCAACCATGTTTTTTTATGTTTCAAAACTCTATTTTATTTCAAAATGTTCCTTATTTACACTTGTTTGTTTTGTTAGTAAGTTAATCAACTCTATCAAGATAATTTTTTCCAATAAGTTTATAAATATAACTTTAGTTTACAAGTATAGGTTTCATCATTTGCATAGTATAGTTAATGTTTACTTTCAATTGCCTAAAGGCTTGTTTGGTGCAGCTTGTTAGAGCTTTTGCTTTTTTGTACTGTTCATAAGTGATAAGTTTAAATTTTTATTGGAGGGAAAATTTAAAAGTTGCTTTTAAAAATAGGAAAAAGTGAGTAAAAAATGAATAAAATGTAAGTTTATGGAAGGTTTGAATTTGAAATTTTTTATTTTTTACTGTTTATTGTCTTTTTAAGGTTAAAAAAATATTTTAAAATGTAAGTTTTTAGGAGGAAAATTTAAACTTATGAAACATAAATAGTATCAAAAAGTTGAAGCATTTGAGAAGTTGCACCAAACGGACCCTAAGTCCATTACCATAATTCTTAGTTGATTCAATTTAGGTTAATCATCTCCTTAACAACAACAACAACAATATAAACAAGTTTGAATTACATAGTTCTTTTTTATTTTTACAAAAAAAAATTATTTTATTTTTAGAATAAAAAAACAAACTTGTAATTATTTTTATGATATTTTATCAACTAATAATGTTATTAGAGGGAGAAAAATGAAGTTGAAACTAATTCAAGAATACTTATCGAAGAATTAATAATTAATTGCAATCACAAAAAAATAGAATAATTAAAATAGATAAATTTGTAAACAAAATTTTAAAAATTCTAATTGTTTACAAATTTAAGGGGAAAGAACTATATAAGGTAGCTTTTCAACTCTTCTAACATATTAGACTCTAACCGCTAAGTAAATCTCAATCTGTTATGTAAAAAATTTTACTAAACATCTAATTGCAGAGATTTGAGAATATCCTCTAGCTTTTCCACTCTTTTTCTTTGAGCTGGCAAAAGAAGAAACATCCTTTACTCCCAAGCAAAGACAACCAACGAGGCCTATGAACTTTATATAATTTGTAAAATGATATTTTCTAGTAGAAAGTTTCACCGAAGTCCCTCTTAAGCAAATCATCAAACACATGGTGGGCTTGGCAAAGTAAGCTCTAAATCTTCCAAGCTTTGTTCTCCTCACGGCATAAAAGTTTTAGACAAACTTGCAGCTTTTCAATTAGATCAATATAGGAATTAATTCAATCAAGAAATAGCCAACCAAGATCATCAAAAAACTTCAATTTGTGAGTTTGAACGAGCACAAAACCCATGAGCAAAATA
Organism: Rubroshorea leprosula; assembly: GCA_020521535.1. Taxonomy (NCBI): domain Eukaryota; kingdom Viridiplantae; phylum Streptophyta; class Magnoliopsida; order Malvales; family Dipterocarpaceae; genus Rubroshorea; species Rubroshorea leprosula. Next base: position 4,491,007 of record BPVZ01000009.1, read on the forward strand.
ATGAGTTGATTCTCATGTGCTCTAACCAAAATCCTACTACTAAAAAGAGTTCATCTTGCTTTTTTCACATTGGTAGCTCTTTCATCATTCAACACCTTCCCTTGTTGTGCACCCAAAAAAAAAAAAAAAAGACCATCCCTCGCTTATACCCCACAATCAACATCTGTCACTTTAAATTTATGTCCAATTATTTAGAGAAAGGGCAAATCTTGAGATTCCATCAATCGGGTTAAAGAATATACAAGTTTCTCTTTGTCCTTGTCCAAAAATTTGTTTAATCATGAAAAGGGAGGGAAGGGGAATGGAAGGATACGATATCCTTCCATTTCCTTCATGTTCCTTCCCCTCATTTGAATAAGGAATTAAAATAAAAAATAAAAAACTTTGCTCCCTTATCTCCCCTCCTAATTTTTCGCTAACCAAATAGAGGATTTTTCAGCCCTCCCCTCCCTTTCTCTTCCCTCCAACTAAATATATTGTTTCTCGGTGATGATAACAAAAGGTGAATAAGGTGAAGAAACAAGATGGTTTTGAATTCTGCAGTAGGATTGAGTTGGTGGAGAAGTTGAGTATTATTTTTAGTTTACAAGTCTCAAAGTATAAATCGTTGTCAACAACCAAAGAGGGGTTTGCACTATATAAAACTAATTATCAATTTACTTTAATTTTAAGATCTTTTATTTTATTTTATTTTGACATATTAAAGTTCAATTCCAATGGGGATATTAGAGATTAATGTTGTGTCTATTTGTTCTACCAGTAGGTAAATCAATTTTCCTTGAACTAAACTAAGGTAAAACAACAAAGAAAAAATGGCTAATGAGATGGATAATTATTATGACAATAGCTTGTACTTTCTATATATTCTTAAATGATTTTTTTTTTTTTTACTTTTTACAAAAATTTTATAGTGCTAGAAAATATTGTGTTAGAAATAGATCGAAAGCAAAAAA
>BPVZ01000009.1:4542028-4563460 GCA_020521535.1 Rubroshorea leprosula
CAATTATAATGATTGTTGTGGATTTTTTTAAAAATTACCAATATTATATTATATTCTCATTTTTTTTATATGTTGTACACTTGAAATTTTAATTTAACTAAAATCAAAATATTAGGTGTTTAGTTCTGCTTGTGTAATTATTATAATTTAGCACATTAAATAAGGTTGAAATTTATTTTTATTTGTTGTATAGTTTGAATATAATGCAATTAATATTTTACATGTTTTTAGTTATTATATTAAGTAATTAGTACAAAATTATTTTATTTCTTTATAAACATAGATATATTGATTTGGAAAATATAATTTTGCGTTTGGTAATATTATGTAATTAATAAATAAAATAAATATATTTTATTTTATTTTTTTTCTTTTATTTTTATTTTTATTTTTTGTTAAAAGCTTTTATTTCATACCATAATTGGTTTGAATAATCCAAGTTAGACAGTAGATTGTCGGGATGGATTCCATTTTTTTTGTAATTCAGCCTATATACAGATCGAAAACAATCTGAATATGCTTCAATGTGATGATAATATAGGCGGCATACATTTCAAAACTTACATATGAATCCAAGATATTTGAACTGTTAATGGTCTGTATAGATTTTACGAAAACAGACACATTGACACTAGAATTTTCAAAAGTTGCCACTGGGTCCCGTATATTCGGATCAAAACTAGTCTAAATATACTTAGTGGGGGTCTTTCTACCCAACTTTTAATCCTTGCTGATAAGGACATATATATTTAGACCAAAAATGGTCCGAATAAATTTTTTGTAACAACTTTCCTTCTAAATATTCAGACCGTTGTTGGTATGTAATTATGTTATTATTTTATTATATTCTCAGCTTCCAGACTGTTTACAGTCTGTTTATTTCAATTTTAAAATGACAGTTTATATTTTTTACCAATATTTGCAAACCATTTTTAGTCTGAATAATATAATTATACGAACTGATTTCCCTTCGGTCTATATATATTATTTCATACCATGTTTTTTCGGATCAACTATACAAACCAAAAGTGGTCCATATATATTATTTCATACCAATTTTTGGGATATTCGAACCAAAATTTAGGTATGTATATGCAACTTCTACAGCATCGAGTTCAAGTCAAGTTTTAAGGAACTTCACTCGACTTGATTCAACTTAACTCATTTAGAGTCCTAACTAAAGGGAGATCTCACATACTTCCCCTTATTTAGGTTACATTATTAAAAAATGGCAAGGGAGAGATACTTATTATCATAACTAAATTTTTGCCCGACTTACCTTAATATTTCTTGAGAGTCATTTTCATAAATAGTCAAACTTGAATGGAAGTAATCTCCACATGATCAATGCCTACTTGAATCTAAGTGCAAAGTCGTACTACTTTGTCCTTATTCAAGCTAGTTACCATTAGTTCTACCATGCTTAATGTGCCTACACCACTAGAGTTGGCAAGCCCACAACTTATCTTCAATGTGGAACATATCACTAGAAGAGGGTGAACTTAACATCTTTTACAGCTCCACATCCTTGAGTGGTGCATCCACACTTGACGTGGTTAGAGTGCACTTCGCTTAAACTTGGCTAAAATGCATTGGTGTAAATGTTGCTAGACATGGTTATTGCTTGAACATTGGTAACAATGGCAAAGAGCAACAATAACAGATTTTGAAGGAAAAAGGATCATTGGTGTCTTCAATGTACATTGAGCAAAAGGCTCAGCAATATCTAATACATTGCTACATCTTTCCTTTATTATTTTCTAACTTATCAAATTCTATCACTTTCATCAACTAATCACTATCTTTATACGCAGGTCATGAATAAACCCAAGGATCCAAGCCCATTGGATACTTTTGGAAAGATCGTGGGAGTTATGGCTTGGTAAGCTTGAAGGGATAAACATTGTTGGCCTATCAAAGCACAATATTCGTTTAGTCAAGCTAAGGGCTAGGCCAAGCTATTCATCTTTGATAGGAAAGGAAGAGAAGCTAAGCAATAGGAGAACTGTTAGGTTCTCTTTGTTTTTTTGATGATGATTTAAAACCATGATTCAAAAGAGTTTAATTTATTTTTGTGCTAAGTGTGCAGGAAAATTAATCCAAGGTTTCTAATCTTTCCCCACGATTAGAATTAACTCATGATTCTCCTTGTTCAGAGTTCTAGGTTCGAACCAATTTATTTTGGTTCGAATCAATCCCGAACTTTTGTTTTCCGAAAATGATTCGAACCATTATTTCTGGCTTCGAAGCAAAAAATTCTGGAAGGATTAAATTTTGACAGCTCAACTATCCGTTTATTTTTATTTTTAATGTCCTTGGGGAAACCAATTGTCTGAGTATTTTCTAAAGTCAAGTAAAAAATAATAAAGTAAGGTGGAATCCAATTGGAGCATATGTGAGGTGGCTTTGAAGGGCTAAATAGGCAATTAATGGCAAGGCTCCCAACCAATTATTAAAACACCAAAAAATCAGATCTGGACAATAGTGAAGAAGGATGAACTGCTTCAGAGAACTCAGTTTGAAATTGTTCCGGTTTTCCTTCTTCTTTTCTTCTTGTGAGGCTTTTGGGTATATTGTCTTACAAGGGTTTTGTATTCTTCTTGGATTGGGTTAATCCTTGAAGGGGTTGAGTGAGTTGAGATTCACTTGTGAGGGTTTAATCTTGCACCCGCAAGCAAGAGTTTGTTCTGGTTTAATCTTGCACCCATAAGCAAGAGATTTCTAGTGGATTGAACTCTCGAGCAAGGAGGCTTGGGGAGTGGACGTACTCCGGGTTAGAGGAACCACTATAAATCGCGGCTTGATTTTCTCTTCCCTCTCTTTTATTTTTCTGCTCTATATTACTCTTGTTTATTCTGCACAATAGCTTATAAATTGCAGCTTTGATTTAAGTCTTGAAAGAAAAAGAAACAAGTTTTTAAATTTAAATTGATAAGACCCAATTCACCCCCCCTCTTGGGTAGCTAGCTGGGATTACAAGAACTTGATCAAATGAGTTGGTTGGATCAAAATAGCAGATGTCATTCCACCAATAAATGTGATATAAACCTAGTGCAATAATTAGAGATAATCTTAACATAGCCAAGGAGTATTTAATCCAATGCTAGTCTAATGGGTAAAGTCATGGTATGCCCTGGAGGTCTCAATGATGATCTTCACTACCTAAACAAAAGACGCCTTCACCACAGAAACTTGTGGATATTTCACAATGGAGATTTATTCATTATCAAAAAAAAAAAAAAAAAGAGTTGTATTGCTAGTCATATTTGTTGATCTCTATCATAGTTGAGCACAAACCATTGGTTTATCTAAGATATCATTAGAGTACGAGTAGGTAAAATAAATTCCTTATTCAAAACCAAAACTTTTCCATCAAGCCTTAGGTTCATGCCATTTGTCCAACCAAACTTTTTGCACCAATAGATTAAATAAAACCCTAACATCCTTAATGATATTTCCTTCACAATAATTATGAAAATGCCATTGTTATATAAATATTATTCTTTCTTCTTTTTCCACAATGAATTCGGTATTCCTAAACATACCTCTCTTCTTCTTTGAGAGTATCTCTCACTAAAATATTCCATTTCCATGCAAGAGATCCATGTTAAATACATTCAAATTATTAAAAACCAATTAAAATTAAAAAATCCATCATCACCACTTTCTCATAGGCATTCGAACCCCAAATCTCTAAGATTTTCTTATCTACACACTATTTCTAACCTATGAGCTTTAGAGACCCCAAGTCTCTAACATTGCCCTCCATTTTCTCCATAAAAACTCTATACTTATGGTATCCATGGGCTCTATAATGCCTAGCCATGCATCTTTAGCTTCTTCTACATCTTTATCACTATCATGCTACACTTCACGACCAGTCATGCATAAGGCCAGCTACAACATTAAGGCTAGTTTCTTAGCCTAGTTTTTCACTATATTTGTTTCTTCTTTTTCTACCACAATCTTGCATTCACTCTCCTTATTTAGTGAGTGTGAGCAGTCATGTTATAGTGTACTACAAAACATGTAATATAAGAAAGATGCAGTATTTTTATATTATCTTTCTTTATCCATGAACATAAAGACATAAAGAAATATATAAAGAGATGTATTTTTTATCTTCATCTTCTACGCTCATATATATTCGTAAGTTATCATTAAAGATGCACTTCACTCATGCATCTACTTTCACAGCAATATACTCCACCTCGATATCAATCTTTCCTAACAACATCATGCTACAATGTTGGCATACTCCTTTCCAACAAAGATGCCATTGCTTTGCCAAATGTCCATAATCTTTTCCCAACATCCTACTACTTTGCCATATGCTCATCCACCCCTAGTAGTATCCTACTGTTTTGCTAGAAGCTCATTATTTCCTAGAGATATCCTACTTTACTAGATGCTAATCATTTTGTTGGTGATATCTTACTGTTTTGATAGTGTGACCTATTTACATGGCAATATCATTCACTTTGCCAGCACAGCATTGATAGAGCCTTAAGGTATGACAATTATATTTACATGTGTTGTGCGTTGTACAACTTGTTGGACTCCCTTACTTTAGTGGTGTTGGTCAATGTTATCTTTATCCTAGGCTTATTGACATTACCTTTATAGGTGTTTAGTTAGTATTCATGCAAAAATCCTACTGTTTTGCTAGAAGCTCATTATTTCCTAGAGATATCCTACTTTACTAGATGCTAATCATTTTGTTGGTGATATCTTACTATTTTGATAGTGTGACCTATTTACATGGAAATATCATTTCACTTTGCCAACACAGCATTGATAGAGCCTGAAGGTATAACAATTATATTTACATGTGTTGTGCGTTGTACAACTTGTTGGACTCCCTTACTTTAGTGGTGTTGGTCAATGTTATCTTTATCTTAGGCTTATTGACATTACCTTTATAGGTGTTTAGTTAGTATTCATGCAAAAATCTGTATTATTAACTAAAAACACCTCCAAACATTTGGCAACTCTACTAAGGAGTCTAGAAGTTTGTCTTCTATTGATGCTTATTTTTAGAACAAGTTTGGCTTCAATCTTCAATTATCATGATGACAAGGAGGAGGTAGCATCTCAGCTCCCTAAACTTGCCTATCATTTTACTTTGTCAGCATTAGATTTTGAGAACTTCAAGCTTGCTAATGGTATTATTTATGTTTACAAATTATAATTTGAATCTTTCTAGATTTGTTGATACATCATTTACATCACCAATACTAGTGTTACATCATGATGAACTTGCCAGTGATATTACTCTTTTTCACATTACCATAACCCAATTTTTGACTTAGCATCTATTTTTAAATTTTTTTATGAGAAATTTTCAATGACTATGTTTTATGCGTTCTAATGTTTTTAGTTTGTGTTAGGAGCTTATTTACATGAAGAAAGCATTAAGGTGAAGAATTGAAAAAAATGAAGAATGAAAAAAGAAAAAGAAAAAGAAAAAGAAAAAAAAAGAGAGAAAAAAGTGGGGTATAAAATGGTCCATCAATTGTGGTTGTGTATTAGTCCATTTGGAAAAATACTTATGACCATGGCCTATTGAAACCCATGCCCACCATTTAACCATTCAATTTGTAACAAACTTAACTTAAAAGAAAAAGAAAAAGAAAAAAAAAGAAGCAGGAAAGCATTTGGTTCTCATAAAAACAAAGTTGTTGGCCTTTTTGCTTCATCATTTTTCAAAATTTGCACAGACTCTTCATCTCCACATCTATGATCTCCACAACTGAGCTTTCCTTCACTTATTCTTCCTTACTACTAGTAGGCTCCCTCTTCTCCTCTTCATTGATCTTCTATCTCTAGACCTTCATCGATTTGTATCCTTTTATATAGCCACCTCTAGTCTCCTTTTGTATCTTTGACTACCATCATCTTCAATCAGTGATTCAAGAGGCAGGTAAACTGTGTGAAGCCAATGAACCACTTTTAAGTAGTTTTATGGTTGTTCTTCTAGTTTCCTTTTTCATCATAAGATTCACATGCTCGATGATGAAAAAGGAGTACATTTGGAACTCTAACACAATTTCACTTGATCTATTGTTCCACATTTGATTGGCAAGTTGGGATACTGATCACCCTTCAAGTTGCAAATTATGTGATATGAAACGTCATAAATCAATGTGATATAAGGCGCCTAACACATTCGTTGAAGCGCAGCTCACATTGATGGGCTAGGACATGGAAGATCGACATAAGAATAGGCCTAAATGAGCACCAATTTACAGATCTTTGGTCACTAAAATATGGATGGCCTATCTGGAAAGTTCTTAAGGTTTTCAAGAGGGATATAAATAGGGTTTTTTCTTATTGTAAAATGGGAGATTTCTTTTGGGGTAACAGGTTTTTTTTTTTTTTTCTTCTAAACAATCTTTCAATGAATTTTTGGAATTTCTTGGTTTTTTTGATGAAGTTAGTGGAAAAGAATATAAAGAATGAAATCGACAAGCTTTCTTGAGAAAGAGGCAATTTTGGACTTGATGTTAAGGCTGATGCAAAGGAAATTGCTTTGCTTGAGCTAGGTATAACTTTGGAATGGAGGGGTTTTGGAGAAAGCCGTGAAGGGAAGGATTTGGGCATTATCTCATGGGTGGGGTACCCTAGATCTACCTATGATTTGTGCCCTCTCAAAACTCCACCATGTTTGATTTTGATCTTCTTTTCTAGAGCTTTTTTGATTCAATGATGAATTATATAAATCATTGATATTTTGAATGAAAAATTAAGTATTTCATTATTTAGTTTTTGTGTTGTTTGCTGACTTTGCAAATCTAGATATGAATTGATAAATTTACAAAAACTCTAATTTTCTTTAGTTGTTTTGTTCATATTTCAATATGTTTTTCCCCATTATGATAGGCAGCTTATGTTTATGAGTTGGGTTGATTTGTTTATTAAGTTTAAGAAAGAAAAAAAATCAAAAAAATAATAAATAAATAAAATGATTAGGATGATTAGTTTAATATGCGGTTAATGGAATTAATTAATTTTAATTAGAGTAAATTAATTATATTTATCGAACTTAATTAAGGTAATTAGACTCGTGTGATTATCTTATTTAGAGAGTAACGAATGTGATTAATTAATTTAAATTAATCTTAATTAATGATAAATTAACCATTTAACTAAATTAATTATCATGATTAATAAATTTTTTTAAAAGTTGTCTCTGCATTTACTACATCAAGGTCAAAATTAAACAACTCAAAATTATCTTTTGTTGAATTCTAATTTCACCCAAAATGTTTTGGGATCAAGCAATTGGGTCCAAATGTTTTAAATATTTTCAAATTAGTCCTCCATGTTTTGAGTTTATTCAAATCAGTTCCTCCACTTTTTATTTTGTTGCAATTCTGCATCAATGTTCTTGATTTTGTTCAATTCAATCCAAAAGTTTTTACATATTGTAATTTCATCCATTTACTTTTAAAATCCACTTAATCAAAGCCAAAAGTAATAAAAAGTTGAATTAAAACCCCAATATGGGGATTGTAAAGTGCGGTATACTTTTCCACATTCTTACTTGTACTATTGGATTTATTTTAAACGAGTTATCTTAGTTTATAATTTAAACAAGTGAAAGTTCTAATTTTTGTTATCTTTCACGGTTAATAACAATAAATAATTTATTTTAAATGGCTGTCAACATATATGGCCAACATTTGAGTAATTCTTGGTTTACTAATGATATTATTCTTTTGTATGACTAACACTCAAGTCCTATTACTATATACCATGTCAAAATTTTTGAATTTTAATAACATTTTAAATTAAGTTTTGCTTTTTTATTAAAAATTTCAATGTGGTTTGAATTTTTTAAAAAAACTAAACTATTTCCTAATTAGATTAAGTTAGAAACTTTTTTTCAATTTAAACCATTTTAATTCAAAAACTACAACCGAACCATAATTTGGATCTAGCTAAATTTAGTTTAATGATAAAAACTGAGTAACCATATAGCCAAACTAAAAGATTAACTTCAGTCTTATTATTTGATTTTTTGTATTTTACCGAAGCACACCCATTTCCATGGCTGCCGCATAATAATAGTTGTAGTCAGGTGTCTTAACTATGGTTGTCAAAATCGTGATTTTACTCATAAAATCATGATTTTATTCATAAAATTGCATGATTTTATGATTTTACAATTTTACGATTTTATGATTTTACTTATGTAATTTGTGTAAAATCGAAATTAAAATCGGGAGTTTACAAACTTGGAACAGTAAAATCGGATCAAATCGAATAAAATCGAGATTTTACAAATTTAAAAGATTTTAGAGATTTTTAGTCAAAATGTAACAAATAATCACTACCAATGCATTGGTATAGCTGTGTTTATAGATTAGTTATCGGTTGATTGGTGATGGTTTGAATCTTTACCATATAAATTGACATTTTTGAGTTTTTCAAGCAAAACTTTTAAAGTTTTGTCAATTTTTTATAAAATAAATTAATAATATTTTATTATAAATTTTTTTAAGGTCAAAATTATTAAAATTTAAAATAATTTAATAACTATAAAATAGAAAAATGTTCAAAAAAGATTTGAAATAATTAATTAGTAATAAAATTTATTAGATAAATTTTTAATTTAAATATTTGATGTTAAATTTTAATAATATATAAATTTCAAACTAATTTAATGAACTTTCAATTACACCAATTCGATTTTATGATTTCACTTTTATCTTATCAAAACCATTTTACTTAAAATCTTAATTTTGACAACTTGATGTGAACACGTCTTAATAATTAGAAACTTTGGATTTAAATCTCCAATTTGAATTCGAAAACAAGGTGAAAACTGAAAAGAGCTAGGAAGGGGAGGGTAATTTCGTATTGCACAGAATGGAATATCATTCACGTAAAAAAATAAAAAAGCAAGGGCAAAATGGTCATAAAGAGTTCTGTGATGAGATTGAGATGGCCCACCGAGCTAATCCCAATCTCCATCTCCGTGTGTGCGTTTCAATATAAACTTGCGCTGAGGGTTTTTGATTCTCTAATCCTTACCTTGCTCTCTTATCTGGTTCGGTCTCCACTTTTCAATCCAAACTCGATTTCAAGATTTTGATTCTGAAAATTAGTTCTAACATTTTTCTGTTTTCTTGTTTTTAATCCTTCTGATTCAGCTATCATTCTATCAACTCATGGCTTCCAATTCGAACAAGGAATTGGAGAAGAATTCTCCATCTGGTGTGTTTCAATTCATATTCTTGTTTGTCTGTTTTATTTTTCTTTTTTGGGTTTTTGTTGTCGAGATCTTCGTCAAGTTCATAATTTTTCTTCTTTTGTGATCTTTAATGGATTCCGGTTATGCCAGATTAGCTTTCTAGATCCTTTTAAGTATTCAGTCTGGTCTTAAGGGTCATATTTGCTTTTGGGTAAAGATTAATGTTGATTGATGTTATAGAGGGCGTGTTATAGGAATTTACCTGGTTCATGGTATTGGTTGGAAACTGGTTGACAGATTAGCTATTACTGCCACCATATTGCTTCCAATTTATTTCAATTTATGCTGTTCATGGGGGTCTTATGATTATCTTAAATTTTTAATTTTTACCCTTTTGGAGTTTTGCTCCTTTTTATAATTTTTGCCTAACCTGGTTCAAAGGTTGTCTGCTTAAGCTTTATCAATTGATGAATTTTCCTTGAGGGTTTACGCTAATGGATGTATTATTTCATTTGTGAACTTCTGGGTTGTTAAGGAGATTGTAGTCTTACATTTGTCGTGTTGTTCCCAGATGAGAAAGAGAAATCAAGTTTGACAGAGAACAAAACTTCAAAACCTGAGACATCCACAGGGGAGTCACAGTCAGGACGAAGAGGGGCTCCTGCCAATCCCTTCGAGGGAGCTGGATTTGGCAATCCTTTTGATTTCTCAGCTATGTCTGGATTGCTGAATGTGCGTTTGTCTAATTTCATTTCCTTGTTCAAAACAGTTGCATGGAATGTTTCTTTACCACTAAGCTTCTTTCTAAGTTGCACTAATCCCCCTTTATTGATACAACTTCACAATTTTATTGGGATCATATGAGAGTCAAACCTGTGTTTGATTTTATCTTTTATTTGGCGCTAAGAACTTTTTGGATCTGTTCAGTTTCAAAATCTCTTATTTACACAGGCTAGGCTGGGATTAAACTCAATCTTGTCTTTCTTTTTTCCTTTCTCATAGTCCTAGACTTTGTGTACCTTTCAACTTTCAACATCTCTCTTCCTGTGGCTATATAATGTAACATCTATATGTGATATGCTTAGGATCCAAGTATCAAGGAATTGGCTGAACAGATTGCAAAAGATCCTTCATTCAACCAGATGGCTGAGCAGCTAACTAAAACTTTTCAAGGTGCAACTGCTGAAGATGGTATCCCACAGTTTGATTCACAGCAGTATTTTTCCACAATGCAACAGGTTATGCAGAATCCCCAGTTTATGTCTATGGCCGAGCATCTTGGTAATGCATTAATGCAGGTATCCATCGTCTCTTCTTGCAGTTTAAGATTGTATCTTGCTTGTCAGCTTTTAACTTTCTCAGTGTTATTTAAAAATTTCATCTGGTGGATAATGTCTATCTTTTCTTTCTTCAGGATCCAGCAATGTCTAACATGCTTGACAGTTTTGCTAACCCACAGCAGAAAGACCAAATGGAGGAAAGGATGGCAAAAATCAGGGAAGATCCAACACTGAAGCCAATTATTGAAGAAATAGAGACAGGAGGTCCTGCTGCAATGATGAGGTGTGTCATCAAAATGCTGATAGTTTACCAGCATTACACAACCAGAAGGTTTTTAGTGTAAGGGGTGCTTCAGTTGTTTTTCTTCATGTAATTTATGAAAGATGTGTTGATCTAGGTACTGGAATGATAAAGATGTGCTACAGAAGTTGGGTGAAGCAATGGGTCTTGCAGTTTCTGGCGATGCAACAACTTCTGCTGGAGATTCTGGAGCAGATGAAGCTGATGAAGTGGGAAATGAAGATGAGTCAATTGTTCACCAGTGTGCTAGTGTTGGTGATGTTGAGGTACAATACTCCATATTTCCATCCTTTTGAAGTTGGTGTTCATTCTCTGTTTGGGCTGTATTTCTTTTTACTTGCTTATTGGATTCTTGGTTTTTTAATTCTGAGGCCATGAAATTGGAAAAAATCTTCCCCATCCTTATCCCCAACTACTAGTAAACTAACATGTTATCAATATAGAAAATCTTGTTAACACTATCTATCAAATCTACCTTCTACCCCTCTTTTCCGTTCGTTTCATCTTCTCGGTTCTCTCTGCAACGAGTCATTACCCAAGCTGATCTCTAGTAAAACACCATTAATTGCATCCAAAAATCCTTTTCTACCATAAAAACCTTAATTTGCTCATAAAAGAGATTTCTTCTTTCTTGCTTCTCAATACCATGCCCGTCATCTTTTCTATTCAATTCATCCACACTACAATTTGATCCTTTTGGTTAGAACTGAAATTAAACCCAAGACTTCACAGAACAAAAGGATTTCTTTGTTTTTTCTTAATTTATTCCATTGATGTTGTTTTAAAGTTCTAATTACTGGGATAAGTCATTAGGGTTGAACACTCCTTTGGAAAGGAACATTTGTAAGGTAACCATCTCATGAGGCTGTGTGAACTAATTTTACTCTAAACCACACTTTGCAAATTGAGAAATTGAGAGTGACATTATGGGTTTTAGGGTGATTTTTGGTGGGGTTGTAAAATTGCATCAAAGAATGGGAAGTGCAGTGAACTGAATTCATGGGTAGCTGCTAGGTAGGGATTATGCTTTAAGGGATGAGAGGAGTTTCCATGGTAGAGCTTGACAAAGCTTCAAGATCTTTGTTAAAGTGTGATGAGGGAGAAAATAGAAATGGGGTTAAGAGAAATTTTCTGTTTGATGGTTTCTTGTTAAAGTGTGATGAGTTGTTTGAAATGAAAAATATGTGTATTTTTGAATGAGATGGCATGCAATTATTGGATGAGAATACCACGTCAGCTGGTATCCCATTGTATAGTAGAAATTTTCATGAATGGAGGGTTTAATGAATTGATATAACATATATATACATATATATATATATATATATATAGAGAGAGAGAGAGAGAGAGAGAGAATTGTGCATACAGGTCCTGACTCCCTGGAGTCTCAATTCAAAAACATAGTCATCCATGAATATTTTGAAAACCAACCATTGGATCAACTAATCTATTTATGTAGATCATGCATGCCAATTTTCGACTTAATCTAAGATCTATAATCTTACAATCTAGAAACTATATTTTCTAACATATGTCTGTTTAATTTTGTATAATCAATTTTCAAATGTATAGAACATTAACTTAAATGGTTGATTTTTCAAAATATTCATTAGATGATTTTGTTTTTAAATTCAGATTCCATGAGGTTGGGATTGATATGCACTATTTTCATATATATATATATATATATATATATGTATGTATGTATGTAATATCATTTTGTCATATCCCATTCTCTGTAAGGCATTGGGTGTAAATTACTATAGGGACCTCATGAAATTCCTTCCATGTTTATCTCATCTGTTATAACTTGATGAAGGGTTCCTGCAACATTTTTGGTCTTACTTTTAACTTGTGTCAGAAGAGTGAGCGCTAACACCTCATGTGTTACTATGATTACCTATTTTTTAAGTTTTAATTGGAATAATTTTATTGAATTTATTATTATTATTATTATTGAGGGAGTTTTTATGTTGCACTGTTACTAAAGTTGAAAAAGATGCATTCAGTCTCCTATCACAATGTTTAGAGACTTTTTTTTAATTTTTTTATGCCACTCAAATGATGCAATGGCATGATTTTGCTTTTCCTTTTTCTGGGAGCAAGAGTGAATTAAATGTTCTATGCACAAAATTATGTCACAGAGCATTGTCATACATTGATTGACCTAGAACTAACCTTCAGAGAAAAGGATAATTCAGAAGGTCTCACTATTCTTATTTTGAAAATCCCCATTAGCATTAACCATCAAACTGAAAATTATTTGCAGTGATCATAAGAAATATTTTATTTTTGTTTATGTTCAACAATGTGCTAATTGTATTTTTTGTGTTTTAGGGGTATTAAATGTAGGGTTTTTTTAAACCTTTGCCTTAAGAGTAGAGGTTAAGGGTGTAATTAATATACTTCTTTGACATTAATTAGTAACAAAAATGACAAGAGTTGACATTAATGTCAAAAAGGCACTAAGGGCACAGGTTAGAAAAACCCTTGAATATAATCTTGTTAATTTGTATTTTAGGCCATCTTCTTTAGTCAATGTCACTCCTTATCCATCAATTCAGAATGTTAGGAACTTTGCTTCATTGTTTGAAAGTTATCTCCAACCATGGATATATTGGCTTCTGGAACCTCATTTTTTTGGATATTGATACTGGTCAAAAGAATCCTGGTCAGTAAATTGGCCTGCATAATTTACAGCAAAAGAAATGAGTAGAGTGCTGAGTGCTCATGGATAACATAATGATAATCAACAGCTGTTAAGTTTAGTAAAGCTGTGTTATATTAATTGGAAATTTGGAATTCATTCTAGTGGAGTATGCCAGTACAGATGCTTGTATAATAATCTAGAAAAGAGTAATAGCTGCATGTTTGCTAGTTGTCTGATTTGGATGTGCTGCTTGTAGTTACCTCAATGTGTTTCCTTATCTGGAAATATTGGTTACAAATCAAGGTTAGATTAAACATGGTAATCTCATTCTTCATTGTTTTTTTTTTTCCAAAGTGTCCTACTTGTTTATGTGACTTGGGTTGTTTCAATAGGTTGCTGCATATGATTTGTCTAGAACTTTTGATAGATCTTGAAAAGGATATAATTATATCTGTCTCTTTCTTTGTCTGATAAAACTCATGCATCTCTTGCTTTTTTGGTATTAAGTTAAAAGGGTATCACTCACAACAGTTGATATACAGAACCAACCTGTAAAAATGAAGATGTATGGCTTTGGCATGGAAATTAAATGCTTAATTAAGTGAATGTCTGGCACAGATTTACCTTCTTTTAAGTTATCTGAAAGTCTTTAACTCTGTTTCACCAACTAGGGGTTGAAAAATGCACTAGCCTCTGGTGCGGATAAGGATGAAGAAGATTCGGAAGGAAGGACAGCATTACATTTTGCATGTGGATATGGTGAGGTATGCTGTTTCAAAAACCCTATTTTTTCTTTTACTTGGGAAAAAATGGGGTGCTAAATTTTTGCATGGTTAATGTAGTAATCGTGTCCTTCAAGATAGGTTGTGCACACCAAATCTAATGGCGTTAACCACCAAGTTTTGTTTAGGTCTTAAAAAGTATAATCTTGATGGTACTAGTGCTAGTTCTTCCTCTGTCATGTAACTTATATGCCCACCCTTTTCACAAACAATAGTTTGTGTTCAATTTTAAGGTGGGATGGGAGCATCTATTTAAAGAAAGAGTGATAGAAAATATACAACTACATCATTGTAAACAACTATTTAGTAGATTATACTAAAGTTTGGGAATCGGGCTGCTATTTTTCTTTAGTTTTGAGCATATCCTTGCAAATTGATAATGTCTATTTCATCTGAGTAAGCTGATATGTATTATATATTCTTTCTGATTTTAGGTGAAATGTGCTCAAATCCTTCTCGAGGCTGGTGCAACTGTGGATGCCTTGGATAAGAATAAGAATACTGCACTTCATTATGCGGCTGGTTATGGAAGGAAGGAATGTGTGGCGCTATTGCTGGAGAATGGTGCTGCTGTGTAAGACAACAAATACATTCATAACATTGAGTAAAGTGGATCTTAACTTATTATTTATCCTTTATCATACATTCCTCTTTGTTGATTGTGCAGCACTCTTCAGAACATGGATGGGAAGACTCCCATTGATGTTGCCAAGCTCAACAATCAGCATGAGGTACTAAAGCTGCTGGAGAAAGATGCCTTCCTGTGATTATTGAGGCATTGGTGTCACATGGGCATGTTGGATCTGACATGCTTTAGGCACATTTTAGTACTGTTAGACAAATTTGCTTTGATTTGATGTGTTGGCCATGCTGCCAATGTTGCCGTTGCTGCTGTATGATTGTTATATTGTTAGAAAAGAAAACAATTCCCAAAAAGTTAATTTAGTTTTTGAAATACTGTATTTGTGGGGAATGGGTTTCAAGCACCATATATACCACATGTCGGTTCCAGTTCTTAATTTTATTTATGGGTTTAGTGTGAGTTGCTATGAAGAGGCACTTTTGTGACCAGATGAATGTTATTCCATTTATATGGTGTGACGGAAAGGGTCGTTGCTATTTATATTATTTGAATATCTCTCTGCGATTAAAGGACCATGAACCGTAGTGATTGAGCAGCTAGTTTACGTCCGCTATTTTGCATATTGTCATGTGAAATTATTATGCAGGACAGCTGCAGCTACATGATACGTATCATAACTGATTTTTTTCTTTTTTCCTTGTTTCTTTTTTCGGGGTTTTGATTTGAACGGTTTGTGGGTGCATCGTTCTCATTGATTTGATCTAGAGAATTTAATTTTCTTGAGCGTTAAACTCAAGATTGAATTTTGAATTAAATATATAAGACATTATTCGTTTATCAAATTTAATTTTGAATTAATTATATAAGATGATACATATTCACCAAAAAAATTTTTTTTTTTTTCTAACTCTCGGGAGTATGAGATTTATGATTGGTTTCGAACAATAATTTATTGTCACATTCTGCAGATATCATCAGTTGTAATGCAAATTCAATGTACCTTTGCGGCAATTATGTTTTGTAATTGTGGTATGATGTGAACAATTTTTTTAGGGTTGGGAATTGGGATGTACTTGATGTAAGGATTTTCGAATCCAGTTTTTAAGATTATTATTGTTGTATTATAAAAAAATGATTATTATTACTGTGTTAAATATACTCCCTCTACTTTTTTCTAATTCTCCTAGTTCCTCAACTTTATATGTAAATTAATTCAATAATTTTATATAATAAATAAATGATAATTACAAAAATTTTTAATCTGAATAAAAATACTTAATAAGAACTATGTATAAAAAAATTTCAATTATTATCTATTTGTTATATAAAATTATCTAATTAAATTTATAAATAATTAATTTAAAATAACTAAATCAAACTAAAGAAAGTAATATTTAGAGCAACAATGGTCATAGTCTCTCACAAGACTCTTAAATACCACCCTTTTTTTGTATATATTATTTTATTTAACTCACTTTTAAAAGATTCCATTTCATTATTGTGATCTACAAGAGACTTCTCAAAAATTAAACCGTTATATATATACGAGAAAAGTATTTATCAGCCAAGTCTCTTAAAAATGTAAGAGAAAAAAAATTATAAAATTACGTTATTTCAATAAATTTTTATTGAAAATGATTAAAATAATTTATTTTAATCAAAATTGAGTATATCTTAATGAGACAGATTAGAGACCTAATTGACAAAAATCAATCTTTATCTATATAAGTTAGGACTCCATTACACATAATTTTTACACACATTATTTACATAAAATTTTGATCATTCTTCACTATGAATTGTTAAGACTTATAATAACTTTTAGATGAAAAAAATAATTACCTTTAAAAAGTAAGATTAAAAGTGTACAAATCTCAACAATTCATAATAGAAAGATGAATTGTCAAGATTTTTGTATGAATGACGTGTAAGGATTGTGTAAGTAAATTCTAACTCTTATATTCCACCAAAAAAAAAAATTCTAACTTGTGTATATATGTATAAATATAAGTGTCGGACCTCTAAAGAATTAAAAGAAAAATTATTTTAAAATAAAAATTATTTTAAAATTATATCATTTCAATGTACATGAAAGAAAAATAAAAATTTATAGTTCTACAATAGCACCATGAATTTGTTATCTATAATCTTTAATCAATTTTCAATTCAAAAAAAAAATAATAACCAGGAGAATCCTTAATTTTGCATTATGAATTTAGCTAACAAACAAATCCTTAAATTTGTAATTAAATCTCATCAATTTATAGATAAGAGAACAAAAATAAAAGAAAGTTGTCGCTTATCAAGGAAAGCTATGAATCAACTCTAGATTCAATTGCAAGATAGTTAAACCAGGCTACATATGAGATTGCTAAGGTATGAATCGAAAAATGCTCCTCGTTGATAATTTATAGGAAAATGCCAAATTCAGTCCTTAACCTTTACCATAAATACTAGATATTGCCCAACCTTTTATTTTGACCAAAAATGGTCTCCAACCTTTTCTAAATTACCAAACTTAATCCTAGGCCAGTTACTTTCGTTAATTTTCAAAAGAAAATCTTAACCAGAATTTTGGGAGATCCAATAAAAATTTTTACATAATTTTCTTTTAATTTTCATTGCCGTAAAATTATTTTTATTAAATTTTAAATTCTTTACACACCTTAACCCTTCTTTTTTGAAAAATATTTGGGAATTTTTTTCACTTTACAAATCAGGGTTTATGTAAATGTTATAGGTTGGAATCCTATAATTTGAGATGGATTTTTATTTTATATTTTTTGATGTATTTTATAAAACAATAATTTGGATGATAAATAATTTGCAATTGAAAAATATTTAGATTTTGAAATTTATTATATTGTTAAACTATTAAATTATGTTAAAAGTTTCTAGGATTGAAACAGGGGTTTTGCATTTGTAAAAGGTAAAAAAAAAAAAATGAAACATGATCCTTGGAGTTTTCAAAAAAAAAAAAAACAAAAAAATATAGAGTTTAACTATGTTAAAGAAAATGAAATATATTTGGTGTTGGAAAAAAATGGTTTAGAGAAATTTTTTTTTTTCTATTTAAGAGTTTTGATGGCTTTTCAAAGTTTTAATTAGGATTTTTTATTATTAATTTTTAACAAATTATTAAACTTGTTCCATTACCAATTTGAAATTGAACAAATTCATTGTATTGTTAGAGAAGAGATAGGTTTGCCAAGTCAATGGTTACATGGTTATTTACCGTAGAGTAGGCAATCATCCATAAATGCTGCTAATGAGGAGGCAAAATTGGCCATAGGCTCAAGGGCCTGAATTTGATAGTTTGGGCAATTATTTATATTTTAACTCCATGTTTTTATAATTAATTTTATATATTTTATTTATAATTTTTTTTTTAAACATATTTTGCAAGGAGTGGGTTTCGAACCCTACCGGGAGAAATGCACCGGTGACTAATATCTCTAGGCCCTCAAGAGCCAGGTGCATATATTTTTATTTATAATAGGTCTAAGACTCCAAGTAAAAAAAATGGGCCTGATGTTTCAATGTCATCACAATTTTGGCGTATATTGCAGCGTAAAGACGGAATGCTGATGTGTGTTTGTATTATTTATTATATTTCGACAAATTTAATTCATACGAAAATGTAAAAGGACTGACTTTTTTTTTTTTTTTTTTTAACAGAATTACATCTTTTTTAGGGGAGAAGGGGGATTGGGGAGACTCGACCCTAAGATCAAGAGTCCGATAAGTACTTCTATTGCGGGGAGCAACCACTGCTTGACCCATGAGCTCTCATAAACGGGCCGATTTAATTCAATATTAAAGTTTGAAAGTTAATAAATTTCCAAAAAAAAGTTCAAAGAGAGATTTCAATAAGCTTAAAACGGACTTGGGTTGATGTACCCCATTCGGTCTTTTTTTTTTGGCGAGTTTGTGTAAATTGTTGCTTTGTTAAATTCAGGTTAATGTATAGTAATCAATATTTAAGTAATAATTACTTAGTAATCAATCAAATTTAATTACTAATCTTTAATTAAATTGTCCCTCAAACATTTGATTGGGTCAAAGTACCTTAAAAGGGTAAGTTTTCAATTTCGAGATAATTTTTTTATATTATTTTTTGATACAAAATGATGTGTCATTTAAATAATTAATTTTTTTAATTCATATAAAACTCGTGATATTAAATATATATATTCATTTAATAATACGTAAAAATTATATTAAAATATAATATAAAAAAGTTACCCTATAACATCTCTTTTCATAATTATTTGTAAATTTCAAATTTCCACTCCCTTTTCCAGTTAAACATTTGATTGCATTAATTTATTTTTAAAAAATAATAATAATAAATTTTAACTTTACGATTTAACTCCCAATGTTCCAGATTCTTTTAATTCGGTCAAAACATGTCAAAATTTTCAAATAAGTCTGTCACTTTACAAAAATTCCTAAATTTCACCCAAAATGTTTAATAAAGTTCAATTGTGTCCAAAATTTTCAAAGCTATTCACTTTCATTCATCTCTTTCCAAATTTTGGTGAGTTGAATTAAAACTCTAATTTTAAAGCATGCAACTATGTTTTATATGAAAGATTGTTAGATATGCATGTGCCCTTCTTAACTCTTAATCAAACTTCAATCCTAATTTCTTACAAACTACGATGACTTATTTCACCATTATTTAAGTAATTAGAGACTCAAAAAAATTTTATAATAAAACTTAAATTTTCAATTCTCTGAAATTTTAAGTGGTTGTTAACACATAAGTAATAGAGGACTAATGCTCAAGTGTTGCAAGTGACCATGAGATGTTAAATTTAGCCCCATTTGCTCAAATCAAGAAGTAAGAGGGCAAAACTCGTAAAAGTTGATAATATAAACAACAGAGCATGTGTTTTTCCCAAAATGTTCTTTTTTTTTTTTTTTTGGCTTGTGGGCCCTGCACTTAAATGAATTAGGGAATAGGAAAAGAAAAAAACACTCATAATAGATTTAGAGATGTATGAAGATTTGTTGGTGATATTTTTGTTTTTGTTTTTTTAACCTTAAATTGATGTTTTTTAAGTGTTGTATGCCCTCAGTAAATATCCTTAATTTGAAAGTGGTATGCAAAACCCTCAAAATTAATTGTGAATAGCTAATTATTGTGTATATATGAAAACTTATTCATAATTTAAAGAAGTTAATAATCAATAGCTAAAACATAGAAGAAACATCGAAATACTAGTAAAATTTTAGTTTTTTTTTTTTTTGCAAAGCCTTTTAATTCTTTAGACCTTAATGCATTCTGACATTACAGTAAGATCTTAATAAGTAATATAATATTATATTAGAATTTTTTTTGTTTATTAATTTAACTTTATGTGTTTTTTTTAAGATATTATGTGCCAGTAGGAAAATATGCGAAGTTGAGGAACTGGAATCGGCTTTAACCCTTAAAAATTTAGCAATTTGTAACTCCTGAAATCGATAGAAATGAAGATAGGTTAAATACCCGATTTGATTTTTTAATTTTAATTTTTGAACTAAGTTTATCCTTTAACTTCATAAAATATCAAAAATATCCTTTAATTTTGATTTTCAGCACCAATTTCAACCCTTTTAGTTAAGTGCTGACGTGGTTAATCTTTTTGTTAAGTAATTGATTATTTTACATTTAAAAAAAAATAATTTAGAGATAATTTTTTTATATTATTTTTTTATATAATTTTATATATTATTTAAATAATTAATTTTATTTATTTAAAATTTATAATATTAAATGTATTAATTTATTTAATAATATAAAAAATTAATATAAAAAAATTATCTATGTATCATCATTTCATTTTAAATTTTAGGTGAAAAGTCTATAACTTGTAAAATCACTTCATTTTAAATTTTTGGTGGAAAATCTATAACCGTGTAAAAGATGATAATGTAGATTTTTTTAATTTTAAATACTACAAAAGTTACTTTAACCTTAAAATTTATTTTATTTATATTTAAAAATTAAAACAATTAATATATTTTACCTATTTAATTATTTTCACCTCTCATAAGTGATTCTTAATTTTTTTAGAGAATATTTAACAATAATAAAATATAGGGGAGAGAATAATTCTGTTTTTTCTTAAATCCTTGACAATAATTCTTCATAAATAATTTATGAAGGAATAAGGTAGCACTCATTTAATTTTATTAAGAGTTTATCTAATTTATACTTAAAAAATAAATTAAAAGTATAATTATTATATTTTTTATATTAATTATTATTAAAAAAAATATAAAAATTATTATTAATTTTATTATTAATATCAAGTAAATTATTTTAATTAAATAATTATTTAAAAAATTAATTTATATTTTTTCAATAATAATTAATTAAAAAATATAATAATTACATTATTAATACACCATAAGAATGCAAATTAAAATTTTTTTTTATTAAATTAAATCTCACTTACCATGACACCTACCATAATTATTTCATAAATTATTTCTTAATTTATGAAGGATTCAATTAGCTTTTATTTAATTTTATTAAATCAAACTAGTTTTTTTCTTTTGCCCGTGCGTTGCACATGTTATTTATTAATTTTTTATATTAGAGTTTAAATTTTATATTATATTTTATTAATTTTTAAATTTTTTT
>BPVZ01000009.1:4576530-4600479 GCA_020521535.1 Rubroshorea leprosula
GCCCCCTCGCACGCCCAGCCTAGCTGCACTAGCCCTGCACCTACGCCCGAGCCTTGCACCTACGCCCCTGCTCCCTGCTCTGCGCCCAGATCGCCTGCACCTTCCTGCTGCTGCACGCCTGCGCCCCCTGCACGCCCGTGCCTTGCACTCTGCGCACCGGCAATCATGCCTCCTGCACGCCTACACGCCCTACTTCCTGCGCGCCTACAACCTCCTCTGCCCAAGCCCAGGTCTGCACTCATCACCCCTCCTCTACCCGAGCTGATTTGCACTCATCACCTATGCCCCAATCGTGCAATCCCCGGCTGAAACGCAATCTTGCAACCCGATCTTGTACCTGCTCTGGTTGTCCGATTCTCCTTGGCACCTTTTTTTTTCGTTTTTCAGCAAGATGAAGCTCGGTCCTTGATGGGTATAAATAGAGGGTTTTGGTTAGAAAGAAGGAGGGGGGTTTTTTTGTTTTGTTTTGGCTTGTTTTTGAAGGTGGTGTGGTGTTGACGAAGGAGAACATTTTTTGGAGGTCGACGGTGATCGTAAAGAGGCTCATTTTTCTGTATCTGTTTCTTGCTTGCTTTAGGTAATCTCCTGAACAGAGGGATTTTTGGGAAGGATAGTGAAGGAGACGAACGGAGCCTGGTCCCGTGGGTGGGATCCCTCCCTTCCGATCTGGATCTACCTCCTCCTAAAAATTCCGCCGTGGGTGTTTCTGTTATGTCTGTTGATTTTGTTTAGAACTGTCTTAAGTTTGTATGTGTTTCGTTGGAAAAATGAATGAAAAATCAAAAAAGAAAATTGTTCAGTTTATTTTCTGATGAATGTGTTTGCTGTTACTGGAAATGACATTAATCTTAGTTTTCCCGCTTTGGTTGCATGTTTGATCTTCTTTTTATCTGTTTTTACGTTGGTGAATTGTTTCGTGTTTTTGGGTCAAGTTAACCCAACCCGATCTAGTTTCGTCTATCATAAAAAAAAAACTAAAAAGGTTTAAAAGTAAAAAAAAAAAAATTTAAAAGTTATCTATTTTATTTCAACTTTCACGTTTAAGCAGTTTAGTCTAAAAGTTTTAAACCTTTTCAAATCAGTCCTTTATTTTTATTTTAATCAAATCAGTCCATTTAATTCTTATTTGTGCTTATTGTGCATACATATCTTTTATTTTGTCCATTTTAGTCCAAAAATTAAAAAATATTTCAATTTAGTTTATCCTTTTTAAGTTTCCCTATTAAGACTTAAACATAAAGATAATAAATAAGTTGAATCAAAACCTCAATTTTAAAGTATGCAACCGTGTTTAAACGGAGGATTGTGAGGTGCGCGTATGCCCTTCCTTACTCTTAACCGAACCCCCGAACCCCGATCTCTGCGCAGACCCGTTTTAGGTGACTTGTCCCACCTTATAATTTGGACGAGTGGCGACTCCCCTTTCCTTTTGATATTTTCTCGCACTGAAATTTTTCATTTATTTTGAAAAAAATCTAAAGTGGTCGTCAACAGTTATTGTGCCCAAGATCCTTTTTAGCTCGGATCCTCACTTCAACTAACCTGCAAAGCCTTGAGGTTGTTCCTTGGGGTAGACACTCCAATGGCTAAATGAGCAATAATCAGACTAGGTAAGATAAAAGCAAGAGCTAAACTTGAGGTTGATTTCAATTACCATTTAGGGGGGGTATTTATAGCCTTCAAGAGGGTGTCCATGTGTTGTTCTTCATTGACAATCGGGATCATATGTGCCAATGATTACAAGAAACTCTCCCGAGAGATTTGTGCATGTACGGAGTTATTGTAAAGTAAAAGTAGACGGGATGAGCTCAAACTCAACTGAGCTCATCAAGGATCAAGTAACGCCAAAGCAACTATAGGGTGTTAAGAATAGCTTAGCCCATCCGAGGTGTGTGACCTTGGACTGCTGTCACTACAATACTCCCCCTCCGAAGTCATTCACTTGTGAACGATATAAGGGTTGTGTGATGCATGGCCATGGTCGAAGTGAAGATATCATGCCATGGTCATGTAATATGTGGTCAGAGCCAAAGTGAAAATATCATGACATGTGGTCATGTAATGTGTGGCTGGAGTTGAAGTGAAAATACCATGACATGTAGTCATGCAAAGTGTGGTTAGAGCTGAACTGAAAATACCATGAGACGTGGTCATGTAGTGTGTGGCCAGAGTTGAAGTGAAAATACCATGACACGTGGTCATGCAGTGTGTGGCTGAAGCCAAAGTGAAAATACCATGACACTTGGTCATGCAATATGTGGCTGGAGCTGAAGTGAAAATATCATGAATGAGTGTAAAGATATTTAAATGGAGGTTAAAGTAGTTACATTGAATCTGAACAAATGTTTGAAATATAACTGAAAATGAATTAATTCACGAGCTGACAGCTATCCTCGTGTGACGTGCTATAATAAATGGGCACAGTCAAGAATAACTGTTGAATTTGAAAAGGACGTGATGGTGGCCGTTAGATGTGAACGATCGTGACTGTTGGGGGAAATGAGGCCTCAGTATAAATAGCCACACTTGAGTTATTCTTAGAATTTATCTTACTGAATCTATAGTGAAGCGTTGCTGAAATCACATTAGAGAACTTCATCGTACGAGCTACCAGTTGCCAAGTTCAAGTTCTCAGTCAATAGAGAGTCAATCAAAAATCTTGAAGTATTTTAGTTCAATCGTCACAAATTCAGGTAACTTCATGAGCTCATCTTCTGGTTTAAGTGAGGTCTCCGATTTAATTATAACTTGTTTATACCTAGGACTAAGTCTAATCATGGAAATTAAGAATAGGTCTGAGAGTGAAGTAGAACGTGAGAGATAGCTAACTCAGGATCCTAACTATTCTCCACCTCTTACTCCTTGTAGTGAGAGTTACAAAATAGAGATGTCTTCAGAGGGAACACTGAGTATTGGAAGTGAAGAAGATGTGCAAGAGTTGAGCTCAAGCAAGAGCAATAGCGAAGTAGAAACTTCCAACAGTGGGGGAACTGAAAGAAGTGGGCAAGGTGAGGAAAGTGAAAGGGAGGCAGAGGTGGGAGTGCTCTCTAATATTTTGGATGTTGACAATAGTAGGGCTAAGTGTTATAATGAAGAGGATGAGGTGGTTTCAGAGGTGGTAGGATATGAGGCATTTTGGAAGAGCAAGAGCGACCTCACACATCTAGTGGAGCAGTACGCCATCCGGGGCATGTGTTACTTAGACCGATTGGTGAGATGGAAAGGGTGTGCTCAGCGCCAAGGGACCATTGGATGCCCATATATGGCCATTATCTATCAGCTGAGCTTAGGTTCACAGCACTTGAGCTGTTAATGGCTTTGTTGAAGGCGTATGGGTTGGGGATAATGCAGCACATCCCCAACGCATCGCCACTGATCATAGGGTTCTTAGTATATTATCGAACATGAGGTGTGCTTGTCCCAACAATCAATTTGTTCAAGTACTTTCTTTTAATAAAGAGAGGGAGCAATAAGGAGAAGGGGTGGTTTTACTTCACACCCGGCAAGTTGGAGGTGGAAGTAGGAACTTATTCAGTGTGGGTTCGTCTTGCATTAAGGGATGAAACGACAAGTTTCTTTTTGTGGATGAGACGGAGTGGGGGAGGTCATATGCAGAGGTGATAGGGCTTTGTAGGTGGAAGGGCAAAAAGGCTAACCCAAACAAGTATACATTAGGTGTGGGGAAGTAAAAGGAGGTGGAGAGGTTAGAGAGGAGGAGGGGTGGGGAGGTGATGGACATCATGCATCTCACCAGCCCTGAAATGTTAGAGGCAGCTGAGATTTAGGGGTTGAGCTCACTGGGTGGAGGTTTGTTTATTCAAACCAGATTTACTTAGGGTTATAAGTTTGATTTCAAATTTTAACTCCGTTTTATTTTGCATAAGAGATAAATTTGCTTCTGGCTAGAGGTAAAACTATCACTTTCCTAGAGAAGAGGTCAAAGACTCCTGCTCCAAGTGTTGTGGAGGAAAGGGTAGTGGGTGGGACTTTAAGACCTTACCCAAGTGGAGGAGCCTGAGCTGAAACGGGGCCTAACTTGGAGTAGAGGAGAAAGAGGGTTAAAGAGGAGGCTGCAGCCTAAAAGAGGAGAAAGGTGAAGGAGGTGCAGCAGCCATAAACTGAGGCCCTAATCGAGTTCGTGCCTCGACCTTCGCCAGTTCAAATTGACCTGATTTTGCAAGAGATGGTGGTGGTGACACATGAGAAGAGGAAAAGCTCTCCTATTCCGAAGCAGAAGTTTAGCTTTTTTGAGAATGTGAGCAAGACTGTTGCAAAACGTTTCATCAATGTCACCTTTCTTGATGTGGATTTGAAGAGAGCGAGGAACGAGGTGGATGAGCACAAAGGCTTTGGTGTCATCCGTCATGCCCTTAAGATAAGAGCTGAAAACTTTTTGTTTATTATTATTATTATTTTGATCTCGGCTCTTCTTGCAGACGGCAAATCTTGTAAATGCCTTAGCGGTTGAATACTACAACTGCCTCAAGGAAAGGAATGACTTGGCTGACAAAAATGACAAGCTCAGTTAGCAGAAGGAGTTAGCTAAGCAAAACTTCAATGACCTAACTTTCGAGCTTGAGAAAGTTAAGGAGGAGTTGGCTACTGGTAAGAAGGTTACCGAGCTAGAAGAGAAGAAAAGGAAAAAATGTGAAGAAAATCTAGCCAAGGTGGAAAATGAGCTAGCCAAAGTGCAGAGGGAAGTGGAGTTGGCGGTCCAAAACTCAGTCGAATAGCATGTCTTAGACTTTGTCAAGTCAGCGACTTACTTCGAGATTGTGGATCTCTAGTGGTTGCCTACACTGGTCATGGCCTTCACTGATTGTAGAAAGAAGGTGAAGGCCTAAAATCCTGAGGTAAACATGACTAAGATCATGTTTGGATTAGGAGGTTGGTGTGGAAGAAGACGAGGAAAGTAAGACAGTCGAGTTTCAGCTTGAGGTAAAACTGAAGTGGGAACGGGATGAAACAGGACGAAGCTGGACAAATTGTCCTCCCACCTAGTGTGGAGTATGAGTTTGTTGCTATTGACAAGGATGAAGCCGGGGTGGCTGGTGGGACTGAGGTCGGAGACAACATTGCTAAGCAAGAAGTGGACAAGCAACATCAAGTCATCGACTGATCTTGGCTAGCTCATGTTTAATTTTTGTATTTGTGAATTTAAAGAGATTTGTACTTCATTTGGAATTGAAACAATATCAATTTGAGAAATCTTATTTTTGTATGTTTTTTACATTTAAATGTGAGTTCTGACTTCAAAATTATAACTTGAAAACTGAAGTAAAATTAGAACTGAAGTATTTAACCTCAATTTCTAAAGTTAAAAAGAATAGGCTGAGGCAAGGTAAGTGATTATCCATATTGGATCCAAAGCAAGAATGGATTTCTAACCTTGACTTAGGGAGTTGAAATAGTATACAACTTGGTAAAAAATTGAATGAGACCAAGTTTCATTAAGAATAAAACTTCTTCAAATTATTTACATTCCATACTCTAGGAACTCTTTTATCCTTGGCGTCTTGAAGTATATAAGCATCGAGGTGAGGTACTTCAACTATTACATATGGACCTTCCCAATTTGGTGCTAGCTTGCCATAATGGGTTTCAAAGCCAATGAGCCTTGCCTTTCTGACGATGAGGTCACCAATCCTGAAACTTCGGGGCCAAACTCATTTATTGTAAAAGTTGGCTACCCTCTGCTTATATGCTAAAGTTCAAAGTCGAGCTTGCTCGCGGACTTCATCTAAGAAATCAAGGTTTTCCCTGAGCAACTGCTCATTTTGCATTGCTTGAAATGGCTAACTCTCAAGCTTGGGACACCAATCTCAAGAGGAATGATTGCCTTGGTCCCAAAAGCCAAATGGTAGGGCATTTCCCCTAATTAGAAGAATTGGAATTTTAGCTCTGACTTCGTGCTTTTTGTTACACGACTTCAGATAAAGGCAATAAATATAAGGGTTAGAATAGGTGTGTACCTATAGCTATTCGGTTTGTAGTTCTATAGGCCCAGAAGACATTGTTGAGCTCATCTACCCATTTGGCTTTGAGTTGATCCAACCTCGGTTTTATTCCTTCCAAGATGGCTTTATTGACTGATTCAACCATTCCGTTAGCCTCGGGATGATAAACTGAGGTGAACACCAGCTTAATCCCATAACTAGAGTAGAAGTCTCTAAAAGAGGTGTAGTTGAACAGGTGGACCATTGTTAGCGATGATCTTGTTCGAAATCCCATATCTACAAATGACAAAGCTGAAAACAAAATCTTTAATCTTCTTTGAGGTCAAGTTGGAGAGAGGCCGAGCTTCCACCCATTCCGTGAAGTAGTCGACTGCAATGACCAAGTGTGTCATTCCTTCCACACCTTTAACAAAAGGGCCTAAAGGATCTATGCCCCATTGGGCGAAGGGCCATGGCGCAACCAAGTTAGTGAGCTCCTTTGTTGGCTGATGTGTGAGGTGTGCAAAGAATTGGCACTTTTGGCACCTCTACACAAACAACTTCATGTCCGACTACATATTGGGCCAATAGTACATGTGTTGAAGTATCTTATGGGCCAAAGTTTGAGCTCCTACATGACTTCCACACATACCCTTATGCACTTCTCTTAGGGCGTACTCGACTTCATATGGTGTCAAACATTGAAGAAGAGAGAACGAGTATGAGCTCTTATATAAAATGTCATCAATTAAGGTGTATTGAGATGCCTTTCTTCGCAACTTCATCTCTTCTTGTTTACTATTTGGGACAGTTCCATTTCAAAGGTAAGCTTTGATGGGGTTTGTCTAGTTGGGAGTTTTAGGATCAGAACTGATCTCCATCACCTTCGACATTTGGAAGCTCGGCTCATTGAGGATTTCGACATAAACATATCTCACTCCACCAGAGCTGTCAGAGGCTAACTTTGACAAGGAATCTGCATGTTCATTCTCTACTCTTGAGACCTTAGTGAGCTGGAATCTCTCAAAATGACACCTTAATTCAAAAACTACAACTATGTACTTTACAAAGGTAGGATCTGTGACCTCACATGTAGAATTCACCTGGTTGACCATAAGCTGGGAATCATTGTATACTTGCAGAGATCTAACCTTGAGTTCAGTTGCTAAACGGAGTCCAAGGAGTAGTGCCTCATACTCGGCCATGTTATTTGTTGCCTTGAAATTGAACTTCGGTGTGTGCTCACTTCAAGAATTCTTAGGTCCGATCAACTCTGCTCCAGCACCTAATCCCTTATTGTTGGATGACCCATCAACATAAAGAGTCCATAGCTCTACTTCATCGCCTGAATTCCCCTGATTAAAAGTGCACTCCATTACAAAAGTCTGTTAGGGCTTGATTTCGGATTGTTGACCTCTGTTGGAAGGTGATTTAGAACTCCCCTAGTTCCACTGCCCACTTGATGAGCCTACCTGAACACTCCGGCTTCTGTAAAATATGCCTTAAAAGTTGGTTAGTCAACACAACAATAGGGTGGGATTGGAAGTATGGTCTTAGTTTCCTGGTCGTGGTGACAACTGATAGAGTTGCCTTTTCTACTATGGACTATCTTTGCTCTGCCCCTTGTAACACTTTGCCATAATATACTGGCTTTTGTTGCTTTCCCACTTCTCTAACCAAAATGGAGCTTATTGTTGTGTCAAATATCCCAAGGGAGAGGTAAAGAATCTCTCCTTCTTCAGCTTTGGTTAGTAGAGGTGGTGAACTTAGGTATGTCTTGAGCTCGTTGAAGGCCACTTGACACTCAAAAGTCCATTCAAACTTCTTGGGCTTCCTCGCTTCACCTTTGTGGGCTGTAGACCTCAAGATTTTGAAGAAAGGCAAGCATTTGTCTACTGGCTTAGAGATGAACCTATGCAGAGCTATTACCCATCTTGTTAGGCGCTGCACATCCTTAACTAACTTCGGTGATCTTATCTCTTCTATTGCCTTTATCTTCTTAGGATTGACTTATATCCCCCTTATAGAAACCATGAATCCCAAAAATTTGTTGGATTCCACACCAAAAACACACTTTGTGGGGTTCAACCGCATGTTGTGCTTCCTCAGATTGTCAAATGTCTCTACAAGGTCAGTTAGATGGTCTTCTACGTTTAGGCTTTTAACTACTGTGTCATCTACGTAAACTTCAAGATTCCTACCAATCTGAGCTTGGAATACAATTGTTACCATTTTCTAGTATGTAACTCCTGCATTCTTAAGCCCAAACAGTATCATCACATAATAGTAGATTTCATCCCCAACATAAAAGGAAGTCTTCACCTCGTCCTCGGGTGCCATGTGAACTTGATGGTACCCCGAGTAAGCATCTAAGAGACTTAGCCTTTCATTCCCTGAGGCAGCTTCTACTAGCTTGTCTATACTCGGCATGGGATAGTAATCCTTGGGGCAAGTATCATTGAGATTGGTATAGGCAATGCACATCCACCATTTTCCATTTGACTTCTTCACCAGAATAGAATTAGCAACCCATTCACAATAATCTACCCTTCTCACGAACCTCGTTTGTAAAAGTTTGTGCACCTCTTCCTTAATGGCTTGTAGCTCTCCTTTTTGAATATGCGTCTTTTCTAAGTTACGGGCTTCTTCAAGGGGTTGGTGTTTAGCTTGTGCATTGCAACTGAGTTGGAATTCCAGGCATGTTCGCCAAGTTCCAATCAAATACATCCTTGTTCACCTTCAAGAAACATATGAGCTCTTCCTTCCCCTTCGAGCTCAATTTTGTTCTAATCTATGTCTTTTTATTAGGGTCACTATCATCAATCTGCACTTCCTCCACTTTTTCAACCGGGGTAGCTCTAACCTCATCATTGGGTCTGTTATTCGACAATTCTACACCCATTACCTGTTGAGTACTTGGGACTTCTAGTTGGGCTAGCTCTTATTACTAAATTGTTGCGTTATCTTTTCAGGGTCGAGCAACAGAGGTCATGTAGCAATGCCTTGCTATTTCTTGATTGTCTTTAAGAGTCGCCACTCCTATAGGTGTAGGGAGCTTCATGCATAGGTGGGACTATGAGACAATAACTTTGATCTTGGTCAAAGTAGG
The DNA here is from genome assembly GCA_020521535.1 of Rubroshorea leprosula. Taxonomy (NCBI): domain Eukaryota; kingdom Viridiplantae; phylum Streptophyta; class Magnoliopsida; order Malvales; family Dipterocarpaceae; genus Rubroshorea; species Rubroshorea leprosula. The sequence goes on from BPVZ01000009.1 coordinate 4,585,576, forward strand.
CATCCCAATAACGATGTTGAAGGACAAAGCCATCTTCACAACCAAAAAACCAAACTAAAGGAGTTACATATGTCCGACTTGAACCAAAGGCCACAATGAGCTTTAGGACTCCTTCCACAGAGACTAGGTGATTATTAAACCTATAAATGGGGCCATCATACTTCTATAGGAAGGTAGGATCAAGGCCCAAGCTCTCAAAGTAGTGATAATACATGATGTGAGGAGCGCTTCTTGTGTCGATAAGGACATGTTGAACTTCACAGTTGTTGACAATGATAGAAGTGACCAATAAGTCATTATGTGGTGTGACAACACCATCCAGATCAACCGAGGTGAAAGTTATAGGTTGGCTCTTCCAATCTGCTTCGTCGAACTTCTTCTTTTCAGCTCGATTTTGGTGCTTCACCTCTCTCACATATAGCTCCTATTGCTTGGAGCTCATTCTTCCTACTTCAAGCCCACTGCTTATTATGTGAATGATGCGTGAAGGTGGAGGAAGTGGAGGTGGGGTTTGTTAGTAGCCCACTTAGATTTTATTGTTTGCATCTCGATGTCGTTGAGGCTATTGCCCTTGTTCTTGCACAAACTTGAGCTAATCTCTATTCGAGATGTAATCATTCAACATTCCTTTACGAGCTAAGACTTCAAGCTCGGATTTCAAACTGTTGCATTCTTTTATGGTGTGCCCATAGTTTTGGTGGAAGTCACAATACCTATTATGATATTTGGAAGCAGGCAAGCTTAGCATAGGTGGGAGCCTTTTAAGCTCCATCTTATTCTTAATCTACCTTAGAATCTGTGACCTCACCAATGTGAATGGAGTCTAAGTGATCTGGTTGGCTATGGCTTGTGAGGTATTTGGGTTTGACTTGTCAACTTTGGGAGTAGGAAGTGGACCTCGGTTTTGTGTTGCTTTGAATCTCTTTTTGTTTTGCCTTTCTTCCTTTTAGGTTTGACCTTTGATTTCCTTACAAGGTAGGGGTTTGCCAGATAAAGCATACTCTTTAGCTATGATAAACTTGTGAGATCTCTCGTTGGCCTAATCAAATGTGGCGGGTGGATATTTTATTAAGTTGTCTTGGAGCCTCTCATGTTTGAGACCTTGAATTATGGTAGCTATTCCCACAACCTAATTGAATAAGCCAATCTCTAACACAGCATCCTTGAATCTGTTCATGTAATTCTTCAAAGACTTACTTTCCCTTTGGGTTACCCTTATGAGTTCGAATGTTATTTTCTTGATTAACCTTTGACTTGAAAACTTAGTGGCAAAGGATGTCGCTAGCTCAACATTTAAATTGATTGAGTTCAGCTGTAAGCTATAGTACCAAGTTCGAGCATTGCCATGTAATGTAGAGAGGAATATTTTGCACATAAGAGCATCTAAATCATTTTGAGCCTACATAACAGAGTAAAACACATGCAAGTGATTGTTGGGATCCTTGGTCCTATCGTACATCTCAAATTGGGGCATTTTGAATTCGAATGGATATGGTTCTTGAATGATGTTGATGTTAAGAGGAGTAGGGATAGAGGTTGAGCTAGGCTGAGCTGGGGGCTATACATTTTGGTTTTCTGCCATCATCTTCTCTAGGCTGTCTAGTCTCTTGGAAACATTTAAAGAGACTGGTTAAGGTGGGTTGGGAAGTTGAGGTGCCATGTGGGATTGGCCTTGGTATTTTGTGGGATGGGGTTGCATTTTGGTCCTGAGAGTTAGCCTTCTATTGGGGTAGGTGATTGGCTGGTTGGTTGGTTGGATTTAACAGGTTAATAAAGGGGTCACTAGGGTTATCCTTAGCCAGGAGTTGTGCAAGCACAAACTGGAAGACATCGAATTGCTGCATGGTATTGAGTTGGGCAGCTATGACATCATTTAGGATTGTAGTTGAGTGTTGTGGGTTATTCTCCCTCATTCCTTCCACATGATGATGTTGAGCCTAGACATTTAGCAGACTCTAGGGCACAACGTTAGCATTAGGGGGCTGACCTCTCCCCCTTCCCTATAAGGGACTTTCGTGCTGGAGCGAACGGGTGTGAACCATCTTATAACAATTACTAGCCAGGCTTTTAGCTCGGTTTCCTGTAAACGGCACCAAATGTTATTGCGGAGAACTCTAAGATCCTCTTTAGTTTGGATCTTCATTTCAATTGACCTGTAAAGCCCCGAGGTTGCTCCTCGGGGTAGACACTCCGATGGCTAAATGAGCAATAATCAGACCAGTTAAGATAGAAGCAAGAGCTAAACTTGAGGTTAGTTTCAATTACCTTTTAGGAAGGACCCTTAAGGGGTATTTATAGCCTTCAATAGGGTGTCCACGTGTTGTTCTTCACAGACAATCATGATCATATGTGTCAATGATTGTAGGAAACTCTCCTGAGAGATCTGTGCATGTACGTAGTTACTGTAGAGTAAGAGTAGACAGGATGAGCTTGAACTCAATTGAGCTCATCAAGCTTCAAGTAACGCCAAAGCAACTAGAGGGTGTTGGGAATAGCTTAGCCCATCCGAGGTGTGTGACCTCGTATTGCCATCACTACATATTTATTAGTTTCTAAAAGTTTAGAGTGGCAACTTTTCTACATTCGCTTCGTCTGTGTTTTGGGCCACGTTGAATCCAAGTGGCAGATTAGGTGGCACCACTAGAAAGAACTTTGTTAGTCTAGTTAACAGATGTTTGTCAAGTAAACCATTTTGATACAAAATCGATAGTTTATAAATTATTTTGAAAGAAAAAATTATTTCTAAATTAAATTGAAATAGACCATATAATTAATAGACTATTTATTGAATTTAGTTGTTTCACTAATGAGAAATTAATTCTCCCTCAATTCAAATTTAGCAGTTTTAGTTTGACATTTTGACTTTTTAGACATGATGTTAAGATGAAAATTTAATAATTTATATAAATAAAAATTAAAAATTTTAGGTTAAACCCTCAATTTGATCTCTCAACTATTGTACAACTCTTGATTTGATCCCTAAACCAAAAAAATCCCCAAGTTGGTCCCTCAATTATTGTACGAACCCCTAATTTGGTTCTTACTGTTTACCAATTTCGCCCTAAGTTGGTCTTTCTATTAAAAAATAGCTGACATGTCCGTTACTTAACTCCTATGTGTCATATTAATAATGAGACATGCCATCTGCTTTTGTACGAAAAGACCAACTTGGAGCCAAATTAGTAAACAGTAGGAACTAAATCAAGGATTTTTTTAGTTCAAGGATCAAAATAAGAGTCTGTACAATAGTTGAGGGACCAAATTGGGGATTTAACCAAAATTTTATTTTTCTAATATGTAGTTTTTGTTGAGTTTTTTTATTTAATTAAAAAAATTTACAATTCTCATTTATTATATAATATGTTAAATTTTTATCTAAAATTTGAATGGAGGTCATAAAATGGCATAGTTTTGGGATAACTAGCCTCTAAATTTTTTACAAGTACAGTTGATAAACATTTTCTCCTAATATTTTTATATTTTTGAGATAATAAAAACTAAAAAACTAAAACACTACTAGAAAACTTCTGCAATAATATTTTTCTTGATAAAGTTACTGACGAAGAACATGTCGGTAATTTGAGAATCCTACAACCCATCTTGTGAATCCAACCGCTAGTGCTAGGGTTTGTAGCTTTTTTCCATATACTGACAAGATTCATGTTGGTAAATTTTTATTGGCAACCATAATTTTCTCGGTGATGACCCTGGTCAACCAGCAACCTCAAGCAATGCAAAGATGATTAGCTTTACAAGTTTGCAACGTGAATCTAATCGGTAAGACTCACTTCTTACCTATCGAACTGCCCTTCCCCTTTCATTTTCATCTTCCTCTTCCAACAGCAAGTAGTTTCTTACTTTCTTTTCCTCCATTCTTTCCTTCGAATCACTTTAACATTTTTCTTCTTACAGTGGGTGGATCAAGTAGTGGTAAGTGAAATTTATGTAATATTTCTATTTTTTTTTATATTTTTACATTAAATTTAAATATTTTATTTATATATATTTTTTGAAATTTAAACTATCAAATATTGTCATAAGTTGATTGGATATTAATATTGTTAGATTTGCTATTTTAGCTAAATTTTATAGATAGTTATCAATAATTTTTTGATAATTTTCTAGTGCAATTTAGGTAATTAATGGTGAAATTTCAATAATAAGTATTTAATATTAACATTGCCAAATTTGTTGTTTTGAGTAAATTTTAGATTAAATACTAATTTTGGTTGCTTGAAGGTTTTACACAATTTTCATGTCTTAATGTCTTGTGCATTTTTTTTTATCTCTTAACTATAAAAAATGCATTTTTTTAGTTTTCTCATCAATTAATCCATTAACTTTATCTTAATATGTACATTTTTAGTCCTTTAACATAGAGTTGAGAGATAAAAAATGTGTATATTTAGACATATTTAATGGATTAACTATTGGAAAGACTAAAAAGATATATTTTTCATAGTTGAGGGATGAAAATTATACAAAACTTTAAAGTTGAGAGACCAAAATTTTTTTGTTAAAGTATCAAGTTAGTCCCTCAACTTTCAGATTTAGTCAAAATTATCCTCAAACTTTAAAAAGCACCAAAATTGTCCCTAAACTTTAATTTTTGCAACCAAAATAATCCTAAACTTTAAATCAGTACCAATTTAGTCCTTAAATTTTGAAGACAAGTACTAACTTAGACCTTAAAACTTTGATTATAAGTATCAATTTAATCATTTAAATTTAATTACATATCAATCTGATATACAATTAGAAACATATCATCATAGTAAAATATAGTTGTTTGATTTTATATGTCATTAATATTTAAAAAAAAAAACCAATTTTGTGGCAAAATAATAAATCAAGTGACACTTTTCGTTAACATAAGGACTATTTTGGTATTAAAAATTAAAGTTTAGGGATAATTTTGGTATTTTTTAAAGTTTAAAGATAATTTTGGTATAAATCTAAAATATTAGGGACTAAATTTGGTATTTTAATTTTTTAGCAAATTTTCAATGAAATTCTTGTGATTAATGATGAAATTCCAACAATATAATAATTGCCATTATTTTGTTGTTGAGTCTATTTTAAATTGTATTATATTAAATTTAAATACAATTTCTATAATTTAATAATTATTTTGTAAGTTAATATTTTAACTTTCGGATCCTCATTGATCTTCATGACATAGTAAGTTTTATTTTCACTATACTATTATAATTTGTCAAGAATTTTTTTGTAATTTTCTGGTGAAATTCTTGTGATCAAGGGTGAAATTCTAGTAATATAATAATTGGTTTTTATTTTGTTGTTATATCTGTTTTAAGTTGCACTATGTTAATTTTAAATATAATTTTTATAATTTAATAGTATATATAAATAAAGTTTTTAGTGAAAATATATAAATTAATATTTTAATAATTATTTTGTAGGTTAATATTTTAGCTCTTGCGGATCCTCATTACACAGTAAGTTTCATTTTTCACTATATTTTTATAATTGTATGGTTAAACATTTTTTTTTGTTAAATAAAAATTCAATAATTGTGTATGATAAATTCTGTTGATGAATAAATTTAACATGTTTATATATATGTTAGCTTAGTTAGTGAACTATAAGGGTTAAATCACCATTTTGGTCACTCTACTTTAGTAAAAAAAAAACCTGTTTTTAGTCCATCTACTTAAAAAAACTCCTTTTGGTATTTAAAATTTGAAATTTGATATCTTTTTAGTCCCTCTATTAAGTTTTGCACACATGAGATGCACATTAGATGATGAAAATTTCAAAATAGAAGGACCAAAATGGGGTTAAAAATAGCTCCAATTTGGTCCCTCTACTTTGAAAAAAATGTCTTTTTTGGTCCTTCTACTTTGAAATTTTCATCATCTAACGTCAAAACTTAACGGAGGGCATTAAAAAGGGGTCAAATTTCAAACTTTAAAGACCACAAAGGGGTTTTTTTAAATAGAGAGATTAAAAATGGGCTTTTTGTCAAAGTAGAGTGACAAATTTAGGGTTTTAACCAACTATAAAATATATAAAGATATTATAATTATTTTGAAACTAATCATGATATTATTTTTTATTTTATTGATTTAATAAGATTATGGAGGATTGTAGTTAGATGTATAGACGTCAAACTCCATGAGGAGAAATATATGATGAGTTCTATAATGGAGTTGAATATTTCCTTCAATTTGCATACAGTACTCTTGGTCTTGGATCAAATGATTTAATCAGATAACCTTGTATTAAATGCTTTAATTTACCGTTTATGACTCAAGGAATGGTATGTGATCAACTTACTAGGAATGGTTTTATGAATGCTTATTTTGTTTGGTAGGCGTATGGTGAGACATTTGTGAATTCAATAGATCCATGGTTCATTGCTAATTTGGGAGAATCATCACATGGCCAAGATACACACCATGATGAAAGGAATGACTTTCATAAAATGGTGTATGATGCATTTTGTCCAGAGGTTGATGAATATTGAGAAATGGAAGGTAATTTCCCCAATCAACATCTGGAAGAGGAAATGAACAATCAAGTAAAGGCATTTTATGACTTGCTTCATACATCTACAATTCCACTTGGTAATTCTAATAGAAATGAGACAGTGCTCAGTTGCCTCTTTTATATGTTGCACACAAAGACTGCAAATAATATAACCACTGGTGCTTTTAATGCCATCATCAAAGAATGTAGGAGGCTATTAAGTGTTGAAGATCAGGAAAAAGTTCCTACAAACTTTTATGAAGTAAAAAAAATTATGGAAAGGCTTGGGTTAGGTTATCTAAAAATTGATGCTTGTGTTAATAACTGCTTTTTATACTATGAGGAGTATATGAAGACATTGACTACAAGTCCAATTTGTGGGGAAGTGAGGTATAAACAGAGAAATTTAGGGAGGAAAAGACAAAAGGACATTTCGAGGAATTTTTTTTAGTACTTACCAATAATACCTCGCCTTTAGAGGCTATACATGTCTCAAAAAACAACTGAGCACATGACGTGGCATTTGAAATGTTGTGGTGATACAGATGAGGTCATTCATCTAACATAATCAAAAGCATGGAGACATTTTGATAGAATGCATCCTTTTTTTAAAAGAGAATGTCGTAATGTTCTATTAGGTCTTGCTATTGATGGTTTCAACCCATGGCTTCATTCTTCAACCCCTTACTCTTGTTGGTTACTTTTTTTGACTATTTATAATTTGCTGCCAGAGATGTGCATGTGACTAGAGTTTACATTTCTTACATTGATCATTGCAAGTCTAAAAAGCCCAAGTAGAAATATCGATGTTTTCCTTCGACCTTTAATTAAAAACTTGAAAATGTTATGGACGAATGGTGTAGAAACATATGATAGTTACCATAAGCAAAACTTCATAATGCGGGTTATGTTGATGTGGACCATAACTAATTTTTCAGGTTACGGTATGATTTCTACTTAGAGCACTTATGGGCAGTTGTCTTGTCCCTATTATATGGAGATGACAATCTCTTTATCTTTAAAGTGGTTAGAAACCATTTTTTTTTACTGTTATGGTCAATTTTTACCCCAATCATATCTTTAGATTTGATCAGACTAATTTCTTGAAGAGTTAGGTTGAATTTGATATTCCCCCTCCTCAATTGGATGGTGTTTCGATGCGTCACCGAGTTGAAAACCTTTCTGATGTGTTGTTTGGGAAACCTTTTGAAAACCAAACAATTGAGGGTTTTGGAAACACCCATAATTGGGTGAAAAGTGCATTTTTTGTGAACTTCCCTATTGGCAGGATAATCTTATTAGACATAATCTTGATGTAATGCACTGTGAGAAGAATTTCTTTGATAATATAATAAATACTGTTATGGATGACAATAAGACAAAAGATAATGTGAAAGCAAGATTAAATTTAACCATTTATTGTGATCGAGAAAAACTACACATGGGATATGATAGACATAGTAAGCTTGTGAAGCCTAATGCCAGTTATGCGCTTACCTCTGAAAAACAGAAGCTTCTATGTGTATGGTTAAAACAATTGCACTTTCCTGATGGATATGCTTCCAACATATCAAGATGTGTCAATTTGAATGAGTTTAAGTTATTTAGGATGAAAATTCATGATTGTCATGTCTTCATCCAATGACTAATTCTAGTTGCTTTTCACGGTCTATTGCCATTTGCTATTTGGGGTCATTTGACCAACATTAGTAACTTCTTTTGTTCACTTTGTTCCCTATTTATTAGACCTACTGAGATGCAGAAGTTGGAGGTAAAGATTGTTAAAATAATTTGTACGTTACAAATAATATTCCTCGCAGCATTCTTCGACTCTATAGAGCATTTGGTAATTCCTCTTCCATATGAGGCCAAAGTTGGTGGTCCTGTTCAATTTTGTTGGATGTATGCATTTGAAAGGTAAAGCATAAAAAGAAATTAATAATATTAAAACTAACTATTACTTACTTTTTTAAAAAAATGATTTTTATCAGTATTCCTTTTCAAGTGCATACGCAAACTTAAGAGTACCATACGGAATACACATCATGTAGAGGCATCAATTGTGAAGGAATTTATATTACACAAGATAACCCACTTCTGCTCTTGTTATTTTGCAGATGATGTTGAGACAAGATAGAATTAACCACCAAGGAACTATGGCAGCATTGGGAGCAATGTCCCAAGTAAGTTATTCGTGTTTTGTTCCCTTGGTCAATCAATAGGTGCACAATCATGTACATGATGTTTAACATTAAAGGAGAAAGATGCAGTTGAACTATGTCTTGGTAAATTGCAAGGAGGTTGATGTTTGGGTAACATAAGTTTTACTCTTTAGAAAATAATAGCCTATATGATTTCACAAAGTCTTAATTAATAAACAAATGTTATTTTACAGTAAGTTTGAGGAAGAAATCGGTGCAAATATGACCTTTGAACAACTACAAAGAGCGTGAATGAATAGTTTTTTTCGATGATTTAAAAACATGGTAACAAATTATTATATATTATTTTCTCAAATTTTTAATTAAATATTAAATATTAATAAATTAATTTTTTTTAATATATAGGTGTTTAGTGGACAATTTGAAATCAATGAACAACTTATCCACCTTGCAATTGGCCCGATCTTTGAAGTGAATATTTATATTAAGTTCTATGTGAACAACTTCTAATTTTTTATTGAAGAGTTTACTAGTAATAAAAAGACATAACTACGGTGTTTTGGTTAAAGGAACCACTATTAATTCTGAAGATGAAATTGATTATTATGGTGTCTTAAAAGAGCTAATCAAGTTATTGTATTATGGACATTTAGGCCAACAGGAGTGTAGTTTTGTTCAATTGTGATTGGTATGACACGAACCAACGAATACGTGTGAATGTTAAACATAGAATTATTAATCTCAATCCAAGGTTTAAACTTTCAACGGGAGAACCATTTTGCCTTGATAATCAAGCACAACAGGTTTATTATACTCCATATCCAACGAGAAATATATATGTATTAATATTTCTTGTCTTATATATATTGTTTTATCAAATTATGTATTTTTCATTTAAAATAGTATCATTGTATGATTGTTCTAAATTTATTATTCATTATTTATATACATGTATTAATAACTATTTTGTTATTCCTTTTTCATGATGTTTGGAAATCTTGTAGGTTTGGCTAGAAGGAGATTCAAGATCCTAGGGGCGACATCATTGTGATCAGTCGCAAATGTTTACTGGTAGTGGCATATCTCTTGATACAAAGCAAATGATTGATCCATTAGTGGAAGATATGGATCATTTTAAATCTGATCATCATGGTGAGGACCCTTCATCCTCAAAGGGGAAAAAAGGATGGGGCAAGAATTTGAAAGGTCTACACCTTCTAAAGAATAAAGAGGGTAAGAAATGGGTTATGCTTATTATTGATAAGTTCCAGTTTGTTGATCCATCCATTCCTCAGGCTATCACTGCCTTATGGAAGTCATGTTTTGATGGCCCATATTTCACGTTTGAGCGTCTCCCTTATAGCAAGATTAGCAAAATTTACAATTGTTTCAAGGTAATATTTAATTTTAGCAAATTTAATAAAATGAATGGATTTAGCAATTTCCAATAAAAATAAATAATTTAATTACTAAAGTAGAAATGGGTTATGCTTATTATTGATAAGTTCCAATTTGTTAATCCATCCATTCCTCAGGCTATCACTGCCTTATGGAAGTCATGTTTTGATGGCCCATATTTCACGTTTGAGCATCTCCCTTATAGCAAGATTAGCAAAATTTACAATTGTTTCAAGGTAAGATTTAATTTTAGCAAATTTAATAAAATGAATGGATTTAGCAATTTCCAATAAAAATAAATAATTTAATTACTAAAGTAGAATTTAATTTCTCACACATCTAATGTTATTTATTTCTTATTTTGTAGACAATTTACTAGTGGGATCCTATAGATAATCTCCATGTATGAGATGCATTCTTAAATTGTATGAAACATAAAAGGAGTGACAATCTTAGGGATGAGAGGTTGAGGTGGGAGAAGGACCCAACTTATGTCCCATGTTGGATCCCAACTCATATATGGTCTTAGCTGTTGACATATTAGGACTCTGATGAATATAAAATGTTTAATGAAAGGGGAGCAAAGAATTGAAGTTCTAGGGAGAGGGTGACCCACACCACTAGATCCATTAGCTTTGGCATCCACAAGATGTGGATGGGAATCAAGCATAATTAATAAAAAATTAAATATATTAAATTTTATTAAACAATAAATTGTGTCAATGTATACTAACCAATATATTGTATTATAAATATTTTGAAATATAGTTTGAAGCTAGAGGTGGTGTGCAACCTCCCTATCAAGAAAAGTTCAAGGAGACACACACCTTCAGAAAGAAGGTGGCAAAGGATCAAGAATTGGTGTGGATCAATGAAAAAGCACAATATCAATATGTAAGTATATGTAATATATAAATTATCATAAAATTTATAGTTATAAGTGTTGGAAAAATTTATTTAATTAATCTAAATTATTTAGCAAAGTCAACTTTTTTTTTAATAGATTCTTTTTAAATTGCTTTTAACATCAACATCATTATTATTTTTATTTCATTTTTAGGATATTTATGTCATCGAGAATGTGGAGACCTATGACTCTAGTGTTAGTTCATGGCCACGCATGGATCACAAGGCATGGGTTAAAGCTGTTGGAGGTTGCTCGCCCAATTTCATATGCCATGGATTGGCTCCCAGGTAAATCCAAAGAATGTTGGATTTACTTACAAGAAGAGACAACCTCGAGACAATTGATGACAGCAATGATGATTTCTAACTTTGTTGGGGAGCAAGCATGCCATAATGCGCTTGTGGCAAAACAAAATGAAGAGTTAGAAAGGCAATGCCAACAAATGGCTCTGATGCAATAGTAGTTGCCCCAAATGACACAAGCCTAGAATAATATGAGCCAGATAATTGCAAAATCTGTTGTGACAAATCTAGCCATTTATGGCATCTCCCCCCAAGCAAGTCATCATCCAATTGCCCCACCATAGCTACCACATAGTCGAGCTCAAGTCTTTGTGTGAATGCAGCTTTCACCTACTCCATTGATTTTACACAGACCTCTCCTATACTCCCTGAATATCAACAGCAACAACGTCTACCTCAAGATGATGTATACCATCCTGTTTTTTATCCAGACTATCAGGCTCATTTGTTTTGTTTTCTACTACGTACACCATCTGTACACTTTACATGGTTGGCTTTATTTCTATTAATACTTTAAACTGCTAGTTTTAGCTTTTCATTGCAATATCTTTTCCTATTTTGCTTGACCTCCAATAATCATACTTCAAAAGGTATGAAGTTTTCTACTGTTTTGGGGGGTTAATTATTATAAATTGAATATCGTAGGCATTTAAGACAATGGTGTGTGATTTCTATACTTTGTGGTTGTGGTTGAAAAGGTGTAATTGCTTTTAGTGTGGTAAAGTTGTAGAATATGTGTCTTTCATTACAAATGCAAGTTCAAAAATATTGGTTTTGATCATATGTATGAGAAAACTTTGCCAAATTTTTTTTAGAATTTCTACCAACTAAAATGACCAAAATGCAGAAAATCTATTGAATAAATTTGAAATTAAATATCATAGGCATCATGGAGGTTGATGGTTTGTGGTTGATACTTTGCAATTATAGTTGGAGAGATATAATTGCATTTTTTATAACAAAGTTGTAGAATTGCAAATGTAGGTTTAAAAAAATTAGCTTTTATCATACATATGAGAAAACTCTGTTAAATTTTTTTTTTTAATTTATGTCCACTGAATGACATGAAAAAGGGCAACATTTGGAAAGAAAGTTGTAGAGTCTGGGTTTATTTTACTACTGATGCGTAGTAAGTAGGAGTTAAATTTGCCAATAGGAGGCACGTCGGTATTGTTGAAAATGCCAAAAAGCCGACTTTTCACTTGCCAACATACATCTTGTCGACAATGACCTACCTTTTTAGTTCCCAACATGATTTTAATCAGTAATTTTGGTCCGATTTTTCCTCTTTAGTTTGCGAACATGAAACTAGTTAGTAATCCTTAAACTCCTGTTGGTAAAAAATGGTAGGATTGCAAAATTTTTGTATTTTTTCTTCTCCTGGTTAATCTTAATTACCTATGTGGATTTTGTCAGAAAAAATAATTTCGATGAAAAACACATAGGTAAAATATTCTATATATTATCACGACTCTGTGACCTCCTCATTTCTTCTTTCCTTCCTTCTTCTTCTTTTTTCTTCTCCTTCTTTATCTATCTCTCCTCATTCTCTTCCATTCAAATGTTGTTAGATTTTACTATGTTTATAATTACATTATATTCATATTATTTTAGGTTTATATCTTCTCAATCTCCTCTCTTTTTCTCTTCCATTCTTTGTCCCTTCTAATTTTGTTTTCTAGAAAACATTGTTGGGAGATAATCATTGGGTAAGTAAATTTTATTTATGTAAACTAAAATTTAATTTCAATTATATTTTGATTATTATTATTTGGTTGAAATTATATATAAATACTAAATTAATTTATATTTCTTTATTTTTTTAGGAAATGGTGCTCTATAAATATTCACTATATAATTAAGGTAATCTTTAATTTTTTAGATTATGTTATTAAGTTATATTTTAAATTTGTCATATTATTCGTATTTTTTAAATTCTGTTTTAATCATTAATTTGAACAAATAAATTCAATAATTTTCTATTTGTACTGTAAAATTTTAATATTATATTTATTTTTTATAATATTAAACATTATGAATTAAGTAATATTTAACTATAAATTAATTGAATTGAATAAAAAATATATATTAATTTCAATATTAATTCAAGAAATTGTGTTTTTCTTTTTAATAGATTCTTGCACCAATGTTACCTTCGTCCATAACTTGAAGCTTAAACTATGATTTTTTTTTTTTTTTAAGAAGATTCCTGCACCATCGTAACCTTCATTGGTAACTTGAAGTAAAAAAAAAAAATCCTATGCTAACTTGCTGATTCAAATTTAGTCAATAAGTACCATCACTTTCAGACACTTTTCTCCTCGGTAAATTACCGACATGGCTTACTTTCAAATATATCCAGCAACACTATTTAGGTAACTATTTGGAGACGTAGTTTTCGTCGGTAGTGTTGCCCAATTTACTGACTTGGCTTACTCGAAAAGAGCTCCGATGGTACTGTTCAGTCACTATGTTGGAGACAAGTTTCTTGTTGGTAATTTGCAGTCATCTTACCGACGTAACTTTCATCCACGTTGGTAAACAAATTACCAAGGTGACTTACATCGAGAAATCAATTACGGACATGATTCAGATGGCAAAAGGTTTTACCGACGTGATTTCCTTTCTTTCCGACGTGTTTTCTCGTCAGTGAATCCATGTATTCTAGTAGTGAGAAAACCTGATAATAACATAGCACTTCTCTGACAAATGAAGCCTTTATCAAACATATTTCAACTTCGTTTACTAAGAATGAAAACATGGACTCAGTACTCAGCATATGCAGCCATTCATTAAATTCTCTGGACAGTAGCCACATGCAACAGTAATTAGTTCAATTCTAAAGCTCAAAACTAGGGAAGGAAAATCGTTAGTCTCTGAAAGATCAGAAAATCTACATTGCCATATGTAATTGCACCAAACCAGAAGTCCTTCTCCAGTCCGCGCTTGTGCTCCGAGATAACCTACAAAGCCCCGAGGTGGAACTCAGGGTAGACACTTCGATGCTTAAGTCAGCAATAATCGGAGCTACCTTTAAGGAGGAGATAAGAAAAGCTTAGGGTTGGTTTCAATTACCTTTTTGATGTGGCCCGGGGGGGTATTTATAGGATCCAATGAGGAACCCACGTGGCATGCCAAGCAAGATAATCGGAGCCTGACGTGTCTATCCAAACGATTATTCCGGGACTGGGAATTTGAGAGGTATCCAGGTGCACGAGCGTCCACCATACTTGCTGTGCCACTCATCGTAAGGAATCAGGTACGGGCATGCTTATTGCCATTGTTGTGCAGCTATTTGAGCGGGAAGCTTTGAATTTATTCCTCACTTCGGTCATAGAGGAATTACTGTAGTGGTCCGAGGCTTGGCACCTCGGACCTATCCTTACACTATTCCCCCCCCCGAAGTCATTCACTTGTGAATGATGTTATTGGGGATGTTGAGGGGAGTGCAAGTAAAAGGAGGAAATAAAGTCTGTAACTTGAATGTAAACATAGCCGTAGCTAATAATTGAATATGTAGCAGTGGGTTACACTGGGAGTGTCTTTAATGAAATATGACCGGAGTGATCATGGTTGTGGTTGTGTAAAAATAATTACCAGAGTTAATCGTGGCTGTAGCCATAATAAAATATGATGACCGGAG
>BPVZ01000009.1:4604728-4630728 GCA_020521535.1 Rubroshorea leprosula
TATTTGAGCGGGAAGCTTTGAATTTATTCCTCACTTCGGTCATAGAGGAATTACTGTAGCGGTCCGAGGCTTGGCACCTCGGACCTATCCTTACACCATACTAGTTAGTTTTCAAGATAAACACCTATCTTTCGTTTTTTCCCCCTTTGTCTTGCTCTCTCCACAGCAATGTTACAATGGTTCAAGTTGATGGTGGCAAGACTATAGGTATAAAGACTGCTGAAGATCCTCTCATTGTTATGCATTTAGATGCTGGTGTGACATGAAGAAGTTGAAGTCATGATGTTGGAAATCAACCTGCTTCAACCAGGAAGATGCAGCAGTTTCGTGACAGAAAAGTCTTTCCTTATCTGCTGTCTCAGGCTTCATCCACAGTGTTCCAAACATCTTGTATGCAACTGCTGCAAATGGAGGAAGGGAAACATCTCCCTGCTGCTCTCCTTTCAACCTCATTCCTTTGATATCTTCTCCGGGTGAGCAACTTATGCTTTTGAGCTTCTCATCCTCCTCCGAGGTGATGCTCGTCGGGCCTAAGCAACATCGTATCAATAATCTCAAACCAGAGTTTTAGTTCAACAACTTAATCTCCTTTTAGATTGAGAATATGAAATGATGTGCAAGAAATCTTTTGTAAAGAGTTCTTAACAGTACTTCACATAAAAAAAAAAAAAAAATCTTCACACAATAATAAGAACGAGAAATAAAATGAGAAAATTAACTTGTTTCCACCAAGCTGCGTCTTTTTTCTTTACTTTTGTTACCTAAAATTAGAGCAATGAATTTATTTCTATCAATAAGAATATTTACAATGGATTTAAAATGGTACAATAGTTTATGGTACGCTAGGTTATGCATCCTAAAAAGAGAGTGCCAGTTACATTTGAAGGAGAGATAAACAATAGATACGTAGGAATTCCTTGACCTAAAATTGCTAGGCAAAAAGGGGAAAAAAAAAAGAGATAGGCTCCGTACTTTTCGAGGTATGGTAAAGAAAGCCCTGATTTCAAGTTTTACGCAAACATACCTCTGGTTGTAGCATTTTAGCCCTTTTATAAAAAAAAAAAAAAAAAAATAACTGAAAATTCACTTGCAGTGGCTAAAAATCGTTAAAACAAGTGAACTTTGCTCATAACTCTAATTTGATAAAATTTGTTAAAGACTTGGTGTTATTTTTCCAACCTTAAATGCAAATCGGAGAAAGGAATTCAAATTTATTTCTTTGAAATGGAAGAGAGATGCACATACAATTACAACATCATGCCTATGTTTCTTGACTTGATTAGCTAAAATTTCTCATTGGCATTTTTAAAGCTGATTGGCCGAGCCTGGCATTGAACTCTCAAACAAGTCATTTACATTTCCATATCTCGGATCAAACCATTATGTAAAGGATATATTTGGCTTAGGCATGTAAGCTTCACAAACTTCTTCGACTAAGCCTTTGCTGCTCAGCTAGCCAAGGCATTAGAGACTGTTATCAACCATGTTCCAAAGCTTCTTTTTCTTTTGGTGCATTAGAAGGTTTGTTAGTTTCTATTGTAAAAATTTACATTATTGACTTTGATTTCTCAAATAAAAAAATTTAAATTATTGAGTATCATTGTGCTTTTGCCAAAAACAAACTTATAACATTTCTTGAATCTATGCCCCTACAAAATGAATGTTATACATGACTATTTTAATGGTTATAAATTTATATATTTAAAATAGGCATATGATGTAAAAAGTATATGGGTAATGATATGCGAACAACTTTTTTTGTATAATTTTTTTTTATAATTTTTATATATTATTAAATAAGTAAATGTATATAATATTACAACCTTAATAAAATGAAAAAAGTTAATTATTAAATAATATCTACGATTTTGTGAAAAAATTGTATAAAAAAATTGTTTCTTAATTATTTTCTAAAGTGTATGTCTATGCCCCACACAATTTAAAGGAATTTAAGCTTCCAACTGATTTCATTTTATTTTATTTTGATGTTAACCGATCTTACATTAATAGTGTTGATAAATACAATTCTATCAAGAATTCATGATAGTTATTGTAAATTCTTTAATACATATATTATTGGCTTACCTTTCACTGAATGAATATTATACAAAATTATAAAATTATTTTTTAATTTAATTAACTAAGAATAGTTTTAAATTTGTATATATAAACTTAGCACAAAATTTTTAAGTAAAATACATTAACAAATATTGGTTAAAGCTCTGTTTTGTTTTGCTATTAGAAACAATTTATAGTTGTAGTTGTGAGCTTACGAAACAATTGATATATATTTCTTAATAGTTTGAAACCATGTTATAAGTTGATATTTTTAAATACCCTAACTACTTATTAAAAAAATTATAAGATAAAAAAATTAGCCAAACCAAACACATTCTAAGCTATTTTGCTAGTTCTTGCTCTTAACATATATAATTGAAATTTATAACTAAGCAAATAAATTAAAATAGCATCACCAACACCCAACAATTGATCGAATAATAATAATAAAAGAAAAGATCGAGTGTAATTTAAAATCTTAGAAATGAAAAAGTTTTATTTCCGTTGTTACATACCTTTCTATGAAAACGTTAACGGATGATATGTAAGGAAACAAGTAGAGAGCTCCTTCACATTTTTCACCCTTGGAATTTGATACATAGGATACCTATTCACAATTCACAATGAAAATATACCCTTAGTTTGTCAAATAAAGAGCTCCTTTTTTCCAAGTTCAAGGATTAAATAGAACTAAGAAATGAAAATAATGGTTAGACTGAAAAGGGAGAGACATTTCTTTTTACTTAAGTGGGGTTCCTAATTTGGTATATATTTACTTGTTTTCATTTGACAATTCTTAGGTTTTTATTGTATGTCTTAATAATTAAGAATTTAAATATTTGTGTTGGAGGTATTAAATTTAAGTTTTGAGATAAATTTGATGGTTTAAAAAAAAATAAATTTATATAACCTACCATTTGATATACTAAAAAAATAACATTTCTCTCCTTCGAACTATTCTTTTCTAACCATATATTAAGAAATTATCTAAGCAAACACGCTTATGTTGTTTTGTTACATTTGAGGTGCTTAAAATGGGCCCTATAACATATATGCTTTCTTGTGGTTATTTAGGTGCAGAAGATTCGAAATACAACATGTAACTATTGCTCATTTTATGTGTATAATACAGTTGTCTTGTACAATCAAACTAACCAAGCTATTTTTGGATGTAGAAAATTTGAAATGAAAAGCATGTAAGGATTACTGATTTTATGTGCATGATATAGTTGTGTTTTAGAATCAAACTTACCAAGCTATTGATACCCAACTATAGAACGAAGGATCCATGCTGCGAAATTCAATTAAACCCGCATATGTTTGAGCCAACTCATTGATCTGTAACAAACATTTTTACCTTGAAACCTAAATCTCTCACTGACAACTACTTTTAAAAAATTAAAACAAGAAAAAAGTGGGAGATAAATATTAGATTTAGTTCTCTACTTTTACTATAAAAATAATAGATATTGTCCCAACTTTTTATTTGGATCGAAAATTGTGCCAAACCTTTTTAAAATCACCTTCTAATCCCTACCTTAGTCACTTTTGTTAGATTCCTAATGGAAACCTTAATATTTAAAATTTTGAGTACCCACGAAAACTCTTAAACAGGAAAAATGCTAAGCTATTCTTTTGTGTAACACCAAACATATATTTCGTTTTTTTATTTTAATCTAGCTGAACCCAGCATTTTTTTTTCTTTTGGGAAAACTCTAAATATCTTGTTTTATTATTATTATTTTGTTGCCTTCTACTTAATGCAAAGCTTCTGCTTTAATCATAGAAACTTTTTGCGTATGTTAATAATTTAACAATATAATAAAATTTTACAACTCAAATATTTTTTGATTGTAATTTATTTGTTATTTAAATTACTATTTTCTAAAATATATCAAAAAATATAAAATGAAAATTTATCTCAAATTATATAGGATTGCAACCTTCAACACATACATAAACCCTTAGCTGTAAAGAAAAAAAATTCTCAAACATTTTTTTCATAAAAAGAGTTAAAGTGTTTAAAGGGTCTAAAAAAATTTAGCACAAGTAATTTTAAGGAAATGAGAATTAAAATGAAAAATTAGGTCAAAATTTATACTGGACTTGACAAAATTCCAATTAAGATTTTTGTTGGGAACTCTACGGAAATAACTATTAGTAGGATTAAGTTTGAAAATTTTGAAAAGACTGGGACCATTTTTAGTTTAAATAAAAGATTGGGAGAATATCTAGTATTTACAGTAAAAGTTGATAATTAAATCTAGAATTTATCAAAAATGAAAATGAAAAGGAATGAATCTAAAAAACTGACAGATTTCGTAACAAATATACATAGGATTACCTTTTGAGAAAGTGGAACTCTATCATATGGATTCAAAACCTCATTATATTGGCAGTATAAGTAGCCTGGTCGATTCATTGTCTGACAGGAACCATGAGGCTGAGATGCAACTGAATTTGATTTGCTTTTTCTCGAGTTACTGATCAAAGACATTGTCATTTTGTGCTTCTCATTATCACCATTGCAAGTGCCACTTTTAGCTTTTGCTTTTTTAAAGCTCTTCCCTAGTCCCCTACAAGATATAAAGTATAAATTAAGAATTGTTTTGACTTAAAAAGTTTAAACTAACAGATATACAATGGTTCAAAAATAGTTTTAATCTTGAATGGACTATTGATGTACCTGAAAAAGGAGAGGGGTTCGAGGGTATAAATCTGCAAAGCAGATAATGACGGGGAATAATATTGGACCACATGATCGCCATTATCTAAGATAATGGGGACAGCAACACCATATGCACTCTACTCGGCATAAGAATGCCAGAAATCTTTTAGAGAGAAGCCTTCTACCATATCTTTTTTGGGGAATTCAAGCATGCCATTGGAGGTTTGATTGATCCATTTCTGTAAAATATTGTTCGCAAATAATTTGGCTTGAGATAGATTGAATTAATTGATATAAATGTTTCAAGATTAAACCTATGAGAATGATTTGGAAAACCCCTAAAAATGAGTAAATATGCTTTTCATCTGATTGAAAAAAGAATAGATATGCTTCATTTGATTACACAGAAAGGGTATAAAATTTCACATTTTTACCTCAAGTGGAAGCAAATAATAGACATGTATTTTCCAAATAGACTAAATGTGAAGGGAGAACTAAATTGGAAAGGAGAAAGGTGGGGAGTTAAAGAACCAAAATTCAAAAACCCCTAGGTGAGAAAAAAATAAAGAAAAATACAAATTGATGTACAATTCACCTCGGATAGCAATTTGGTTGGAATACTGGGAGTGATATACTGAAGAAAATACTCAAGGTTGGAATGGCTGGAAGTGGAAGACACTATAGGCATATCCCAAGGAGAGAATCGCATTCCAATCCCTTTCTTGAGCAGAAAAACTGAAGATGAAAAATTGAGTTAGGGATTCTCTTTGGGTAAATGTAATTCCTTTCCCTCACCTTGACATGGAGGTGGTGGTGGTGAAAGAAGGGAAGGAATTCTCCTATTTTGTGAATGGAAAAGTTGACTTCTCATGAAAAAAAATGGAGAAGGGCATGCTGATATCCATTGATATTAAATACCCCTATTAATCATTCCGTGTATTCTTATTTTCATTTATGGCAAAAGACAACCCACTCTCATTCAATTCACAATCTTCCCCTCATCCCCATTTACTTCCTTTTGCCTTTCTCCTTCAAATTTTCCCTTTTTCTTTCTCCCGAGTTGTCCTATATACCTATAAAATCCCAATCTCTTTAAATAGATGAACATCATCAAAATTGTGAATTTTGAGGAAGTAAAACCAAATTTTGATTCTAAATTTGACGATGGAAAAGAAGAGACCTGAAAAAGATTGGATTTTTATATAAAAATAAACACCAGTAGCAATAGACAGATTCATTTCCCTTTTGAGAAACTCCAAAAATGACAGCTTTTAAGGAGAAATAGCACATGAAATTAGATTTGTACAAATTGGCTTTCAAGGGACTACCATGCTATCTACCTTAAATTGTTGAAAAAATATGTCTCAAATCCAATTTTCAAGTGTTCTTAAAGAAAGTAAATTATAAAGTATGGTGACTAAGGAGTGGAGGATCTTAACACTATCTGTCATAGCTGGTGTAATGGCAAAGTTGTGTTTATTCTTAATCATAAGTTTAGAATTCAATCCCTAGTCTTTATATACCAAGAAAAGAAAAGAATTGGAGGATCTTAACAACACTTAACATTGTTCTTATACCTAAGATGATAAATCTTGTGTCCATCTCATAGTTTGTGTCTTATTAGTTTGTGTAATGTAGTATATAAAATTCTTTCTAAGATTCTGTGTAATAGATTGAAGACAGTTCTTGTGAAAAACAATTCTGCTTTCAATCATTTCTGTTAAACAAAGAGCTTTTGCACTTCGAAGACTTATCTTTGACAATTAATGTGATTGTAGCTTATGAAATGGTGCAGAAGTACTTGTGATGAAATGTGTACGCTCTCCTACTCGATATTGAAAATGAAACACCTACGAAGACGACCTGCCTTCCTTCCAAGAGCATATATATGTTATAGAGATGCCGTTTCTCATTTCTCATTATTTATTCTTGCTATGTGCATAAGGTTTTTCAGCTTTACTATCAAGCGCATCTTTAGAAGACCCACTTATTGTGGTTCATTTTGATAGCTCAAGATCAAAAACTCCTTCTCTAGAAATTCCAATTACTAATGGTGTTTGTCGGACTACATCAGGTCTTAATGTCTCTTTTATGCTTGTATGGAAAGATTGTAATAAGGTGACCTGTGACCTTGCTAGAGGTGTGATTCTCTAACTAACTCACGTAGATTATCCGGTGGCATGGTAGTGTCTAGCCATCTATCTTTAATCCCGTACTCCATTTATGCTTATGAAATGAATGCAGCTTCATGTTTTTCAAAAAAAAAAAAAAGAAAAAAAAAACTTATGTTGTATGATTAGTGTTAATTTAATAGATGATTTAATAACTATTGAGTTAATATCATTTTAGTCTAGAATTGATAATTTCCTCCCAAAATAGCTTAGGAACTACTATGATACCATTTTAGTCTTTCTGTCAAGTTTTTCGTTCCTTTTTTTAGAGATTTTTTTTAGTATGTTTAGTTTGAAGGGAGAGAAAGATGGTTTGAAGGGAGAGAAAGATGGATGAGTTTTATAATTAATTAAATTATAATGTTTTAAAATATTAAAATTTATTTGGTCAAAAAATTTATCCCTACCCTCTCCTTCCCTCCGTTTTCCTCAATCCAAACATACTCTATGGAATTTCACATCATTAGAACACATGACAGTTTCTTGTATCATATAACATGTCTGAAGTGTAATTAATTCACTTCAAAACCTTCAACATTTTTGTTCAATCAAGTCCTTAACTAAATTGATTAGAGAAACCATGTTGCATTTGTGCTTCAAATATGAACTTTCTAGTATGTAAGGCCCACTACTTAACAGTGACATATGGCCCTAAATTTTAAAATGTATTATTATTATATAAAAAAATAAGATGTTAATTTAATTGTTAACTTCGAAAATATATTTTTAATTGTTTACTATATTAATAAAATAATTTACCCTTTTATCAAATAATTATGTTATATTCGTAGCCATTTCCCTATTCTGTGATTTTTCCCGCTTCAATGACTCCTCATGAGCAAGGAGTTTATCTTGTAGATCTTCAAAAGACAAAGGGCAGTCTTGAGCACTAATAGATGCCTTTGAACTCGTAGTATTCAGGCTCTAATCCATTCAAAATATAGACCTAAATATCAAAATTAGCTAATAGTGCCTTTTTTGTATTTCCAATGCAATCAATGAGGCTTTATGCAATGTGTAGATATTCAATCACTGCTAGGCTTCTACTACCTTTCTTTCAAGGCATTCACCCTTGCTCGGGAACTATCAACATAAAACTTCTCAAGTTTTGTCCACGCCTCATGGGTCTTGACTTGCCACATACGAGTTAATAGATTCACTCACTGATGTCAGGATCGAATGTTGTATGGACTAATCTTGCCTCATCCATACATTATGACGTAAGTCTAGTATGGCATCCTTTTGATGACATGATCTTGCTTCAAGCAGAAAATCGTGCAGTTAATGCGCCTTGAGCAATGAAGTGAATTGCTTGCTCCACATTATGTGGTTATCTGAGGTTAATTTGGTCAAAAAATAAGATTGACACATTGAAGACAATAATATTGTTTAAGCATGGGTTAGTGAAGGTGTTATTATTAGTGGAAGTAGTAACAACCATTTTTTCTAGCATATGATTTGAATAATGGTGGCGAATGATCACTCATGACTGAAAAATAACATGGTTGAAAAACAATTGACAAGGCTCGGTAGAGAAGAATGTTTTGATACCATTATTACAATATCAGGGGTTTTGGGAAAGGACCATGATTGGTGCACACTCGGATCCTACACCCAGGTGTGCACCCCCCACATAAAAAAAAAAGTTGGACCGAGTGATGGGCATTTTTTTTTTGTTTATATGGGAGGTGCACACTCGGGTGTGGGATCTGGGTGTGCACCCATCATTTTCCTTTGGGAAATATTGCGATGCATTATTATTGTATTAACAAATATATAAACAAGTAGTGCCATATAAGTACAAGGTAACTTCTTATAATAGAAAATTTTATAAGTTAAATACATAAGATTGATATTGACTACAATCCTTGATTAAACAAGATATTGACAAGATTTCATCCTTGCATACTAATAATGCATCCTTTATCACTTGGTAGATTATGTCTTACCATTTGTTTTAGTTTCGCACATATCATGCATTCTCAAACATCAAACTTTTATCTAGACTATAAACCTTTTTTTATTCGTTTGGTCAGTTAGTGATTCACATATATTTTGTTAGTGATTCTAGTTTAGTTTGTTCTTTTATTTGTTCATACAAATTTTAGATTTCTTTTTGTGGGTTGATTTGAGTATTTTGCATAAAATATTTCCAAATTTTTTGTACAAAGTTTAAGGTTGAACATGTTGAATACAAGGCTTGGATTAAATAAGTTTATCTAATGGATTCTGTGTATTGCCCAAATTTGAAGTATAAAACCAAGTGCTTCCCGGAGGTTGTGAGGTGCGTGTATAACTTTCCTCATGCCTAATCATAACTTTGGACCCATAATCTCTCACAAACTATCAATGTATCAACACTATCAAAGCATTCTTATGAATGTACAAAATTTCTAGATTGGAATAACTACTTGTTGTCTCCGATTAAATGGGACAAGTAACTCTAACCATGTTATTGTTGAGGGTCAAATTCACAACAACTCAATAATGGATCTTAATAGTTTCCACATCATCAAAACTTAACTTTGTTTGAATATGGCCCAACATCTCCTACAACACCTCTAGGCAGGAGGAGTCTAATGTTATATAAAGTATATTCTCTGATAAAGCCTTGTCAAGCAAGATCATTGCTCACTTAACAAAGCAGATAGCTCTAAGGATGACAAACTATGTCTATTTGATAAATCCACATTCACTAAAGATATCTTAAACATCATAGATGAATATGTTCAGTGAAAATATTGATAGTATGGATTGAATAGTCCTTATGTTATTACTAACAAAGTATTGCACTATACTTTTCACTAAAAACCCAATGAAGTCTCTTCCTTTATCTCCTTTGTCATAAAAGGTATCTATATCTTGGATATCTTCTAACCATATCTTCTTACCAAGAGCTAGCAAATCACTTTATTGAACAAAGCCTATAATGTTCCTAGGAATAAGATCATGGGAGTTATGATTTGGTAGGCTTGAAGAAACAAAAGTTGCTAACCCAACTAAGTGTAACAATTGTTTGACTAACCTTGGTGTTTAGACTAAAGTTATCCATCTTCAATAAGGAAGGAGAAGCAAGTTTAAGGGGAATTTGGCTAAGGTGATGGTTGGATCTCAACTAAATTTATAATTACAGATATCTACAACTTTGGAAGAGCATTTAGTACAAAGCTAATTCCACAAGCATTATCATTTGACCAATTGGAAGACAAAAGCTATAAACAACTTGGAAAACAAGTAGGGGTCTTCATCATCTAAATGTAGTGGCCACTACCTTAGAATCTCTTAGATGTTGGTGAGAATAAAATTTGAAGTTGTTTTCCAAATAGCAAGATATACCATCTGTTGAGGGATGAATTTGCATGAATACATAACTAATGACGTGTGCGGGTCCGCATTAGCAAAGGCCCACAACACTTATTCTTTTTTTACATTCGATGTGTGACTCCAATTTTCTACTGATTGCTGTTGTGGAATCAACATCACCAGAAATGACACTTATTCACTTCGTCGGAAACATCACAAAATGTAACTCACTCCAGCATCTATCCCTACACACATGGCCAGACATGGCTACATTATCTACCTAACATGGTTGGGCGTTTTTGACGATCATGTCTCTACAGCAATATTTACTGCTACATCTCTTGGCTGCATTGATCTCTATGACATGGTTGGGCGTTTTTTACGGTCATGATTATTATTACATCTCTTTGGCTCCCAACAATGGATAAAGAGCTTGTTTTGCTACATGGTTCCCATCAAATGATAACGAGCTGATTTGTATAGCTTTTAGTGATGGACAACCGGCCAAGCGTCTATTTCTACATATCTTTATCATTGGTTCCCATCATTGGACAACAGGTTGATCCTATTACATCTAAACGGCTCCCAACGATGGACAAAGGGCCAGATTTATTACATATTTATCTCACTAGCTCTCGAAAATGGACAAGGAGTTAGCGCAACTTGGTACAATTAGCGTGAGGCCAGTAATAGTTGCAACCCTATGATCAGATAGGATGGCTACCCTCCAATGATAAAAATTCATCAAGTAGGGGCCGACAATCCCTTGGTGGTCACCCATGCATGGTGGTGCGGTGCCCAATGGGTAATAACAACTAGGACCACCCTCTGATGGTGTGGGTACGGCAAGAAAGGCCAACGTTTGTTAGTGGTATCACCCTTTATTGTATCGGAGGCCATGGATGCGGTTGACGTTCCCCTTCCATAGAGATAACTCCACCTCTCTTTATCACATATTCCTCACTATGGCGGAGTCTGGTTTAATGAGATTTACCCCTTTGCGACTTGGCGAACTAGTGGAAGTGTTCTTCCGATTCCACATAGTTCATGCTCTAGCAATGGACAAACCTAGCCACTGTTGTCCCTCTGGCTATGGGAAGACCATTCATGGCTGACCCTACAATACTTATACAACATGACCAACAGTCATGCAAAATTATCATTCTCCTATACAAAAGGGACAAAGTTACCAGTTGACGGTAATCCCAATCTATAACATATCTCTTTTATATTTTATGTGTTAGCAGGTATCGCCAACCAGCAAAGCTTGGCTGGGGACATTGATATCTTGGTGCACGTATCTATATCATCTATTCTTTGTTTTGGCACAATGCCAGTCATACACAACGACAACATATTGGTGCTTGCCATGGCTAGCAAATGAATGGGAACAACAAACATCTGTCCACATAGCCTCCTTCAACACACAAGGGAATTTCCTTCTTCGTTGCATATATTCACATGTTCCTTATATTCAAGATACTCAAACATGTACTCATATGTGCTTTATTATTATCACAGGTAAACGCAAGCCCATGAACCCAAACTCATGGGAATTATTCGAGATAAATTATGGGAGTAGTGGCTTGGCAGACATGGATGGATGAACGTTGCCCATCTGGCGAAGCAAAGCATTCGTGCCAGCAAAGCTTGGCGTTGGCGATGTTGCCCAACTTTGCCAGAAAGGGCTAGGTAGTGAAGGCGTGGAAGCAAACTTAATTCTCGAAACAATAGCCTTTGATGCTAACTAGAGGTTGGAAATCCCATTGAAGACTAATCGAAGATGCCATTTGCATCAGCACCAACAACTTGCAGCCATATTTAATGCAAGGGTGGTTGCACAAGTTTCATGGCCTTGGAAACTATTACAAAAATCATTGTTTGTTTGCAAAATCTCCCAAAATCCCACACAAAGCTTGGGGAACTTACCAAATCACGATGCAGGTGCTGTTGTTGCTAGTTGCACTCAAGCACCTCTCCAAAAATGGAGTTTCGTATAGTTGGGAGAATTTCCAAGAATAGACAGTTTCCAGTCCATTGTTGGAACCAACGAAGCTTTGATGGAACCGATAAGCAACTCATGATGCTATTGCTAAAGAAGCCATCAATAGTGCCCAAAACCATTCAAAGCTTAACAATTCGCCTGGTCCCATCTGCACATCTTTGACCCATTAAGTGAAATTACAAAAATGCCACTAGCCACATATATATCACCTTTCTTTTATTCTTCAAAAAAAAAAAAAGAGGAGGTACAAAGAATAGACGAGCTTTTTCCAACCTGCTAGCACACGCATCAAACCTCCATTTTCGTCTTAAAATCCCTTCATCTTTAATCAACCATCCTACCATCCTACACAGTGAAAACCCATTCGGAAATCACCATTTTTTCTCGATTTCCTATATTCCTAACATCGTAGAATATTTCCATGCTTGCAAAACAACATGGCTGGGAAAAAGCACACTACAGTTTTGGCTTCTGGGTAGTCCTTCTTGAGCTTTGGAAGATCAAGCTGCATGGTTAGCATCAAAGAACAGGATTAAGTGTTCCACCTATAATCATCCCCAAGTGGACATCCTTGCTTCTCCCACCATTACTCTTAAGTTTGTCCCTTTCTTTGTTTTTGAAGGAATTTTGAAAGGAGAATTATTATATTCTTCATGCCCAACATGAGAGTTGTCCGTTATAAGGTAAAAATGTTCACTAGAGATGATAGAGGTCGCATTTGGTGTCATTACTACTATGTTATAGTGTTTTATATATGAAGACTATCCCTAAGTTGTAACCTTGAACCCCATATATTTACCATCTCCATCACCCTTCCAACAACATACACATATTCTTGTTGTTGATTTTGATAGTTGTATAATCATTCTGAATCTTTGGGTCCTCACCATTGCTTACCAACGTTATCAGCTTGGCTGTGAAATTGGAACATTCTTCAACTTCGTTGGAAAACTTGTTGTAGGACATCACCATTGGGTAGAACGAGATGGCCCGTAGCATGTAGCTTACGCACGTGAGACGTGTGCCACCGAATGAACCCCTCCTCATCTTCATGGGTGTCATCCTAGTCAGCCTCCAAGTCATCATTGTTGCTGACTCATCAAGTTACATCATCAGCACACCCCAACAAAAAATGGTGACTCCACTAGGGAGGTCATCTTAGAGCTTCATCTTGTTCTACTCTCCTTCAGCGATATAGTATTTCCCGCATTCTTCTTCTATGATATTTATTCACCTTCAACCAAGCTTTTTCGACCATGGCATTGCTGATGGGAATCAAGAGTAGGGTCAGGACGATGGACGGGAGGTTTAGCAGCCACGCCTATCGATAGATGTTTTCAATGACCTCTTGCAAGGTATCACCGATCCTACCTTTGCATCCCTAGTCTAAGTCATCCGGGTCCTGCATTAAGACTAGCAAAAAACTACCCAGCTCCTCACCAACATTTAGACGCAACATGCTGTACAAGATTTAGCCCAACCAGTCAATGTGGCTAGAACATCTCAGCCATAGGAAGTCCACACTGGGGCTACTGATAAAAATGGAGGTTCTGTTGCACTGATAGATAACTCAACACCACCAGCAGTTGTAGCCGCCAGCACTGATAAGGCCCCACCCAATGTAGCCGATTTTGCCCAAGGTTTCGTCATTATGACAGACCTTACTACTCTTCTGGATAGGGAATGTTCCAAACATGGGACAACTCCTTTCTAGTTTGTCTGTGACCCACCATATCCAAAAGAGATTCTATCCAAGCCATACTCGAAGAAATATGAGAGTCCTGCATTCTTGCAATGTGATAGGAGGAAAGGCAGTGCTGTGGAGCACGTTAGCAAGTTCCTTGACGCCATGGGGGCTCACGCCAGGGATAGAGATTTGTGCCTATGCAAGTTCTCAAAGTCTTTCTCCGATAAAGCTTATACGTGGTATACCACTTTGCTTCTTGGTTCTATCCACTCTTGGGTTGAGATGGTGGAACAATTTTGCTAGAAATATTTCCAAAGCGAAGAGCGTATCACTATCCTTGATCTCCACAAGACTCTCCAGGATATCAGTGAGGATTTGATGGCTTATGTGAAAAGGTTTAGGGATTTGGCACTTTATTGTTACGGTGGCCACGCTGAGTCCTTCTTGGTGGAGATTTGCATCAACAATATGTTCTCGGAGTATCGTGTTGTGCTTGAAAACATTGGGATCAGTTAGTTCGCAAGGTTGCTTGACGTCGCCAGAAGAACAGCCATCTTTGTTAAAGCCATCTCTATTGGGAAGTCTGCAACGAAGTCAATAGAAAAGAAAACCACTGCTCATACCTTAGCTGTCTTTGTTTGTGGCCAAGGACAAGGTCAGAAAAAGAGAGATCGTGATGCAGCATGGCCACCACCTATTCCTCTAACTATCGAAGAACTTGATATGCTCTTAAATCAATGGATTGTTGATAGTGCCATCACACAACCTCAATTGCATCGCGAGCCCAGCAATGATGACAAATGCAACCTTAAATACTATCGCTACCATCGCTTTGTCCACCATGTGACCACAGACTGTTTTTCCTCACCACGAGGGGCTTCTCAATCGTATGCAGGGTGGCCACATAGCTAGTAGTGCAACCATGCCCTCGGATAGTTCTTTCCTCACCGCAAGGAGAAACACCTTGATTGATGAACGAGAACTTTACAGCAGAGCAAAATGCCCCACCCTTGAAGCTGGAAATGAAATACTTGCCAAGCGCTTAGATTCTTCTAGCGAAGCTGATCATTTGATACTGCCA
Organism: Rubroshorea leprosula; assembly: GCA_020521535.1. NCBI lineage: Eukaryota > Viridiplantae > Streptophyta > Magnoliopsida > Malvales > Dipterocarpaceae > Rubroshorea > Rubroshorea leprosula. The sequence continues at coordinate 4,619,702 of BPVZ01000009.1, forward strand.
GACGAGTTGCCAACCCTCCATGAGGCTCAACTAGCGCTCACTTCTCTAGAGTCCTACGAAGCTATCGATCTTGAAGATGACCCAACAACTCCCAAGCACGTGCATATTTGTACCACTCTTTCTATTGATGAAAGAGTCAAGATGATTGACTTGTTACGGGAATATAAGGATGTTTTTGCCTAGAATTATGATGAAATGCTAGGGTTTGATCTAGTTTTGGTGGCGCATTCTTTAAATGTTGATCCTAATATGAAGCCAGTTGTGTAGCCAAATCGTGCCTTCCATCCAGAAGTTACTCTAAAAATTAAAGAAGAAGTTGAGAAACTTTTGGCTGCAAGATTTATCAAGCCAACAAAGAAGCCTACTTGGCTGGCCAATATTGTACCAGTTCGAAAGAAGAATGGATAGATCAAGTGCTGCGTTGACTTTCATAACCTTAATAAGGCCTACCCCAAGGACAAATTCTCTGTACCAAATATTGATGTGCTGATGCATAATATTGCTGGTTGCGAAATTTACTCTCCTATGGATGGTAGCAGCGGATACAACCAAGTCAGCATGTGCCCTAGCAATGCAGAGACGACCGCTTTTCGCACTCTTATTGGCAATTTTTACTATGTCATTATGCCCTTCGGGCTCAAAAATACTAGGGCTACTTATCAAAGAGTCATGGTGGCAACTTTTCATGATTTCATCCACTTGTATATTGAAATCCACATTGATGATATTGTGGTGAAATCTAAAACAAGATTAAGCCACTTCGATATGCTAAGAAAAGTCTTCAACAAATGCCGCTTGTACAAGCTAAAAATGAACCCAGCGAAGTGTGCATTTTGATGTCTCCGTAAGAAAATTTTGGGCTTCCTTGTGAGCAAACACGGTATTAGTGTGGATCCAGCCAAGTCTGAGGCGATCCGAGCTATGCTACCGCTTAAGAAACTCAAACAGCTACGAAGCTTCATTGGTGAGGTCTCATATATCCGTAGATTTATTCCTTCATTGGCAGAAATTCTGTCTGCATTTAGCCTTTTATTGAAGAAACAAGCTACTTTCACATAGAAAGAAGAGCAGCAACGTGCTTTCTCACATCTGCAGGATCTCATACTCAAGCTACCAACCATATCTATCCCTGTTCGAGGTAGGTCACTTAAAGTCTACTTGTCTACCTCTGACAAAGCTATGAGTGCACTGGTTACCCAGGAGGACTAAGAAGGCAAAGAGTAGGCGAAGAGCAACCAGTCTACTATGTCAATCGAAACCTCAAAGGCGCAGAGTCAAGCCTATCCGGTACCTTCTAACACAGCCCATGCTCACTGGCCGTCTCGCTAATTGTCTTCTTCAATTATCCTAATATGTTATTGCATGTGTTAATCCCACCGCCATAAAGGGGCAAGCTGTCGCAGATTTGTTGTTTGAATTTTCTAACGGAGTCCAGTATCCTATCTTCGATAAAGTCCCAGGTGGTGAAGTTGCTACTACATAGGAAATCAAGGAAGAATGGACATTGTATTTTGATGGTTCTTCCGTGGCTGAAGGGGCTGAGGCTGGCGTTGTTCTCAGGGATGACAAAGGCCATGACATGGTGTTTTCATTCAAGCTTGATTTCCAGTGCACAAACAACATCGCAAAGTATGAAGCTTATCTTATCGGCCTTGCTATGACTAAAGAGGCTGATGTGTAGCATTTGAAAATCATTGGCGATTTAGGTCTGATCCTTTGCCAAGTTCAAGGTACCTTCGTTGTTCGAGAAAAACATCTTGCACCATATCGTTTTTTTAGCCAACATCTGGAGCAGTCCTTCGCCAGCATAAGATATGAACAGGTACCATGAATGGAGAATCGATTAGTTGATGCCTTAGCCACAATCGCTTCAAGGGTGCCCATGGCTGAGAATCCCTTCAGCGTCCAGATTGTTCAAAAAGAGCAACCCATCTATCGTGGCTGCAAGTCTGTTTTGCTTGAGTTACTTGATCGTGCTAACTAGCGGTAAGCAATTTACAACGCCATGCTGCAACAAAAATCCGATGTGTCTTTGAAGAACCTATCCAGCTATGTTACTATTTCTCATAAGCTATACTATCGCCTCCCTAGTGGAATCTTGGCTAGGTGCATCAGCGATAAGGAAGCTTATCAAAGACTTAGGGAAATTCACGATCGCACATGTGGCCATGATAGTCGTATAAGCCTCTATTGCTGTATCCAATGAGCAGGGTACTATTGGCCAAACATGGCTCAACAATCCATTGAGTTCCAACAGCAATGTGTATCTCGTCAACAGGTTTATAATCAAAACAAAGAATCCTTAAAAAATGCATACAATCTAAAGAGATCCTTGCCGAAATTTTTCATGGATGAGAGAGTTTTATTTCGTGCTAGCATCGCTGGCGAACTACTTTGTTGCTTATCATTAAGAAAATCTTAGAAGGTCATGGTTGAGATACATGCAGGGGAATGCGACGAGCATCAAGGACAAAGAAAGCTATATTAGCAACTTTTGACCCATGGTTATTATTAGCCAACCATGAAGCAAGATGTCGGGAATTTTGTTCGACAATGTCACACCTGCCAGGTTCATGCTGGTCTTATCCATTCCCATCCTAATTTGTTACAAGACATTAAAACCCCTTGGCCTTTCCACACTTGGGGCTAGGATCTCATTGGTCTTATTCACCCTTCGTCCGAGGGTTACATTTGGATATTGGTGGCCACCAAGTATTTCACCAAATGGGTGAAGGTTGTCCCTCCTCGCAAGGCTACAGGTCCAACGATGTCGAACTTTATCAAAGAGTACATAATCTACCACTTTAGCATCCTATACAAAATTGTAAGTGATAATAGAACTCTTTTTGTTAATCAACACGTGCGAAGATTACTAGATACGTATAAAATCAAGCACCGAAAATCCACTCCGTACTATCCCCAAGGCAATGGCCAAGCAGAGGCAACTAATAAAAGCTTGTTAAGAATTTTGAGCAAGATGGTCGATGAGTACGAAGGAGGATGGAGCGTTCATCTGCAAGACACTCTTTGGGCTCACCGAATGTCATCCAAGACCGCTATAGGTTTTTCACCTTATTTTCTAGTATATGGCTGTGATGTAGTCCTCCCTAACAAAGTCCTGGTACCAACCACACACATCTTGGTTGCGATTGAGCTGAATAGTAATGCTAACATTTGTGGCCAAAGGCGAATTAAAGACTTGGAATCTATCGAGGTATTTCGGCAAATGGCACAAGAAAAGACTCAGAAATATTGAGCCAAGATGATGGAAGCCTATAACTGCGCAATTAGAGGCAGAGTTTTCACAGTTGGACAAATGGTCCTTAAGGCTTCTAACCATGTAAGGAAGAACATCACTAGGCCATCCAAGTTTGTTGCTAATTGGAATGGTCGCTATTGTCACAGAGGCACATTATAGTGGATATTATCGCCTCAAAACCCATGAAGGAGAATTGCTATTAGATCTCGTGAATGCTAAGTGGCTCAACCATACTACTGTTAAGCTTCGTTCACCTCATCCATTTTATAATTTTGCCTCTAGGGTTGTCACTCATTCCAGCCAAGAGAGTTAATTTCACCTACGTTATATCAATCAGATGTGAGGTGAAAATAACATTTTCTTATTATATTCGGCACTTTGCGAATTAGTTTGCTCGTATTCTGCTCTATCGTTGTAAAAGGATAGGGAATGTTTTTTTTTTAAAAGAAGAAGAAGAAGAAAAGAGAAGGAAGATGATGCATATGGAATAACCTCCCTGACCCATTTCTATGATGCAAACTTATTTGTTCAGATACAAAACAATGGAAAGATACAAGCAAGAAAATAAACAAACAAGCAAGGTTCAAACTTCGCTGGAAGCAAAGATGTTCAACCTAGAGCAAATACAGCTAAAGGGTTACATCGTGGCGACACCGCCAATAGTCAACACAATGTAAAGGAAAAAGAATAAAGAATAAGTGGGGACAAACACAGCCCGTCATGGAAGAAAATGGCTAGGCTCATCTCCGAAGGTCTTAACAACCTCAATACAAGGCTTGCGAAGCTCGGCTATACCACTGGCATTCAGACGTTCTTTGTCTTGGTTGAGTGATCCCAGGTATGCCTTGGCTGACACCAGGCCTTCTTCCAGCTTGGCAACGAGCTCTTTCATCTCATCCAGAGATTTCTCCATCTCCTTGATATGCTTCACTTGTTTCTCAATCTGTTCATCCAAACTCTCAACTATGTCATTCCTAGTCATGCCAAACTTAGTCTTTCCGAGGTAAGCCTTCGCCAAATTTGACAAGTGTGTACGAATTGCACCAACTTCAAAGTTTATGCTCTCGACATCATCAATGGCATCTCTACACAAATAGAAGAAGTCTTCATTCATTTCAGAAAAAAGGGTTACCTCCATATGTCACATGGCTGCACAAAGAATCGAGAAAGTGTCTTCAACCACCATTTTCTTGGCTTTGCTATGCGTCATCAAGTTTGGAAAGATGTCTAGCAAATGGCGTGCCCATGCTTCCAACATCGCAGGCACTACGAACCTACCCATTACTCGTGAACCACCCATTGGTGCCAAGTCGAATCGAGCCATTGACACATCTCTATCCTCATTCATATCTTTAGATTCTTGAGCAGCCTCACGGCAAAGTTACCAACCTCACTCGACTTGACGGGAGTTGTAGGCGATCAATCACCAGCCTCACTTGACTTGACGAGAGCTGGAGGTGGTCGATCACTGACCTCACTTGACTTGACAAGAGTTGGAGATGGCTAGTCATTGTGCTCCACCTCGGTTGTATCAACAATTCTCTTCTCTGAGCTCTTGGATGGTTTGTCAGCAACCACCTTACCTTTATCAGGAACGGGCTTTTTTGTAGTGTTGCCTACATCCAATTCAAATTCTTCGAGGGTAGGCTTGTTCATGTCAATGCTACCTTGAAAGCTTATATCTTTGCCCTTCTGTTTGGAACCATCCCCACTTTTAGGTGAGGCATCACCAACACTTGACTTTTGTTGCTTTCTTCGTTGGAGTTAGAGTTGATCACCTCGATGACCTTCCCTTTCTCAACACCTAGCAAAACAAATATGGGCATAATTGATTAGTGGAGAAATATCGCTTTTAACCAAGTAGGGTATTTAAATCCAAACTACTTTACTAAACGATTTCAAGTACCTTTCTCATCAGTGATAGCATCAGTTCTCCTATTCGGTATAAATCCCCCGAGGACTAGCTCAAAATCGCTAGCGTAGAAAGGAGGCAACTCATTGATGGGACGCGGCTGGAAGAGAAATCAGCTAAGTTAATGGTCTAAATTCAACAATTGTTGAGCATTTTCCTTAGCTGGCATGAAGGTGTAGAAATGCTTACCTTTGGTATTGATGTTTCAGGTTGAGTCTTTGCTGCTCCAGGCTTTTTTTCCATGCTTGAGATGCCATATGACACCCTCACACCTCCCTTGGTCTGCAACGAAGTAACGGAGAATGCACAAGCATGCTTCAACAATTTTTCTAAAAGAAAGAATCTTGATTTCAAAAAATAAGGAACGAGCCTGCATATGACTTACAATAAAAGGCTTCTGCAGTGAAACTTCGCTAGCTTTGGCCTTCATCACCAACTTGGCTATGAAGGAAGTAAGATCACTCCAATCAATGATAGAGTCGACAAAACTAAGTATGTCATCAGGAAGTGGAGGCTCACCTATTTCTCTAGCCAATATTTTCCAGCGAACATCAGGATTCGCCAAAGCCTCCTTCATGTTCAGTGTCAAAGCTTCTACCTTTTTGGCCTCTTTAGACTTTGATGGAACTTTGTCATTGCCAGGGATGGGAATAGGACCAAAGCCTTCACTAGAAGCTGCTGACTGCCCATATAGTCATTAAGCCACATATCTAAGGATCCTTAGTGAGGTCAACAACGATCAAAGGATCCACAAAGGAAAGACTTGGAAGTGCACTTGCCTAGAATGAAGTGCTTGAATCATAGTACTTCTTGCCTATGCGCTTACCACCACGAATGGGTCGCAATATCTTGATCCGCTCAATCACCTCGGGATCTGGGTCACCCCATGAACTCTCATCACTGTCACAGTCGTCACCCACCTCCTTGCCCTTGGTAGTTCTTGTCTTGGAAGGCATGGGTGGTTTGGCCTTGCTTTGCTTGTTAGTTGGTGAAACAAAAACTCTACGCGCTCTACTTTTGGGTGGCTGAGCCACGCTTTTCCTTTTGCCCAACACTGACTTTCTTAGGGGAATAACTTCATTAGCTTCCTCTACAATTGCCATGAGAACAATACAAAAAAAATGTAGAACATTCCTCAACACTAACTTGATCTAGCCAAGCTCCTAGACAGAAGAAGAACTAAAGCTTAAGGTAGAAGAAGGAGAAGAGATAAAAGAATATATTTACCTCCAATTCCAGCATCGCCAGTTGCTTCCTGCCCAAGTTCTCCTTCAGCAACACTAACTTGGCCATACTCCTTTTCCATCAAGCCAGGAACAAGAGGACAATGGGTGCCCACTGTCCGTTATCTTCCTTCGTCAAGAACCCCCAAGAATGCTTGTGCCAATAACTCAAGAAAGAGTTATTGTGGGTGAAAAGACAATCACAGTCTAAGGAAGCAGGATTGTACTCTACCACTTCCGGTAGCAACTACATAAAAGCTTTAAACCTCTTCAGTGGTGTACCCCAAAACTCCAACATCAACGGTGAGATGGTATTTGGAGGTGTTGGTGACATAGGTGGATGAGTCGGCAATGATAGTAACCTGGAAGCTGACTAGGATGACACCCAAGAAAATGAGGGGGGTTCTTTCAGCAGCACCCGTCTCTTGTGTAGAAGGCTACATGTTACGAGCCATCCCGTTCGTTGGGTGATGATATCTCATAGTGCTCTTTCCAACAAAAGCTTTCAAAAAATGAACTTTTCAGCCAAGCCAGTAGAGCTGGGCAACAATGGTGGGATTCCAGGGGTTTAAGGTGATCACACAACTACCAAAAACATGCTGGAGAGAAGTTGTGCATTGTTAAGGAAGGGCAACAGAAATGTGAAATACATATGGTTCAAAGATTATTACTTGAGAATTACATTCATACATAAATCATTGTAACATAATAATAATGACAATAAATGTGACCTCTTTCATCCCTAGTGTACATTTTTACTCTATAACAAACAATCCTCATATTGAAAATGAAGAGTACAACAACTCCAATCTTGAGGTTCTTCCAAAGACAAAAGGGATAAACTTGAGAATGGTGATGGGAGAAGGAAAGGTGACTGCTTGGGAGCTTACAAATGGAACACTTGATCCCGTTTTGATGCTAACCTGATGCTCAGGAAGAACTATCCAAAAGCTGAAACTATAGCATGTTGTTCCTCGGCCATAATATCTTGCAAATCTAGAAATATTTTACAGTGCTAGGTGATATTTTACAATGCTGGAAAATATTCTGCAGTGCAGGAAAGTGTTCTATATTGCTGGAGAATGTTTTATGGTGCTGGAAAATTCTTTCTAGAGCTAGGAAATATTCTACAAAGCTGGAAAATACTCTGTAGAATCGGAGACACTGAAAACCTAAGAAAAATGGTGGTTTATGGGTGATTCCTGCATGCAGAGCAATGGGTTGAAGATGAGATCTATTTTTTTTGGAGGAGAAAATGAGAGTTTTGGTGTATAAGTATATTGTTATGCTGCATACGTTTCTCTTTTCTCTTTGTTCTTCTTAAAAAAAAATGAAGGGCCGATATTCATATATATGTAGTGGTATTGTTGTAATTTCTAGTTGGTGGCTTAGGTGTGTGCAGGAAGGTTAGGGTGAGCTGTCGAATTTTTGGTGGTTCCAAGCATTGTTGGAATCTCTACGACAATAGCATCATGAATTGCCCAATGGTCCCAACAAAGTTTTGCTAGTTTTGGCGAAGAAACTAGAAATTGTATACATTTGGCAAGGTCCCTAGCCATACGAAATTCCATCTTTAGGGAGGTGCTTGAGTTTAGTCGACAAAAACAACATCTGCACAGGATTTGGAAAGTTCCCTAGGCTCTATGCTAGATTTTGGAAGATTCTACCAACAGATAACAATCTTTTACAACAGCTTCCAAGACCATGGAACTTATGTAGCCACCCTTGCATTAAATATGGCTATAAGTGGCTGATGGCGACCAAGACAACACCTCTGGTTAGTTTCTGGCGGGATTTTCGGTCTTCAGTTAACATCAAACAGCACTGTTTCGAAAATCAAGCTCATTTCCATGTCTTTGCCACCCTGCCTCTTTCTAGCGAAGTGGGGCAGCATTGCCAACGCCAAGTTTTGTTGGTGCGGATGCCTTGCTTCGCCAGACGAGCAGCGTTCATCCATCCATGCCTACCAAGCCACTACTCCCATAATTTATCCTAAATAATTCCCATGAGCTTGGATTCATGGGCTTGTGTTTATCTACAGTAACAATAAGGCATATGTGAATATATATTCAAATATTTAAGAATAAGAAATATATAGGCATATGCAGCAAAGAAGGAAACTCCCTCATGTGTTGAAGGAGACTATGTGAATGAATATTCGCTGCTCTCATTTGCCTACTAGCCCTGGTTGGCATCAATATATTGCTGTTGTACATGGCTGGCATTGCACTAGAATAAGGAACAAGTGGTATAGGTGTGTATTATGATATCGTTGTCCCGAGCCAAGTTTCGCTGGTCGACAATACCTATTGACACATAAGATATAGAAAATATGTGTTATGAGTCGGGATTACTGGCAATCGGTAATTTTGTCCCTTTGTGTAGAAGAGTGCCTATGTGCATGACCTCTGGCCATGTTATGTATGTATTACCGGGTCAGTCATGCATAGCTTCCCCATAGCTAAAGAGGCAACAGTGGCTAGTTTTGCCCATGGCTGGAGCGTGAACTATGTGAAATTGGAAGAGCATTTCCACTAATCCACCAAGTTGTGAAGGGGTAAATCTCATTAGACTAGACTCCACCATAGCAATGAATATATATAGAGAAAGGTGGAGTTGTCTCCATGGAAGGGGGACGCCAACCGCATCCATGGCCTCCGATATGACAAGGTGTGATACCACTAACAAACGTTGACTCTTCTTGCCATACCCGCACCGTCAGAGGGTGGTCATGGTTGTTGTTGCTCGCTGGGCAGCACACCACCATGCATGGGTGACCACCAAGGGACCGTCGGCCACTACTTGATGGATTTTTATCGCTGGAAGATGACTATCCCATCCAATCGCAGGGTTGTAACTGTTATCAGCCTCACGCTAATAGTACCGAGTTGCATTGACTCTTTGTTTGTTTTCGGGAACCAATGAGATAGAATATGTAGAAATCTAACCCTTTGTCCATTGTTGGGAGCTAGTGAAATGAAGATATGTAAAAATGTGTAGCCTTTTGTCCATTGTTGGAGGCTAAATGAGATAGTAAATCTGACCTTTTGTCCATTGTTGGGAGCTGTGTAGATATAATAAGATCAGCCCGTTGTCCATTGATGGGAGCCATGCAGCAAAATAAGCTCTTTATCCATTACTGGGAGCCAAAATATGTAGCAGTAAACATCGTTACAAAGGACATGACCATCAAAAATGCCCAGCCATGTTGCGTAGATAATGTGACCGTGTTTGGCCATGTGTAAAGGAATGTTGCTGAAGTAGAACATGTTTGTATCATTCCCAATGAAGTGGGTAAATGCCACTCCTGACGATATATAAGAGAAAAATGTTGAGTGTTGCTTCTAGCGATGTCGACTCCATTGCAACAATTAGTAGAAAATAGGAACTACACGTCACTTGTATGCATGGAAATTAAAGCTATCATAGTCATCAAGAAAACCATCAACCTCCGAAGTAATATAGCCCTTTATTTTTCTCTTTCCTATCCAAGAACAAGCTAGCGAAGCTGTTCCACTAGTGTAACCACACTTCGCCATGGGATATTCCTTCAGTGCTTTCCCATTGGTGACACGACCAAAGTGATATTGGTGAAATCTTTCCCATGCAACATTTGCAATAAAGACAGACATATATGCGATTCAATGATGTAGTAGCCAACACCAAGAATCTCATCAAAATGCAGCAAATCAAGCATGTGATAGAGTGTACCTAACATCAGTGGAGCCAAAGGAAGCCTCACGCCTTCAGCCAACTGCATGGCCAGAGGAATACATTCAGCCATAATCTCATGATTTGGGAAACCCCCAAAAACAAACTTGCTCAACCAGGTTATAAGGAAATCAATATAGAGTATCCTTGCCTTCACCAGTCCGAAAATACCGCATCCAAGTTGGAAAATCAATGTTGTACTTCCCTCTCCATGAACGAGAAGAAGTATTGGTGGTTGTCCTCATCACCTTCTTCAAAGCTATCAATGTAACATGCTTTTTTGGTGTTAATGCTATATGTCGTGAATCCTCCTCCCCAACAATAGGCAATAAAATCAGGTTTGCTATGTCCTCTAAAGTCACAATGACTTCTCCAAAAGCAAGGACGAAGGTATGAGTGCTCGTGCACCATCTCTGTACCAAGTGATGGAGGCATTCCACATTGACGTAAGGTCTAACTCAGAGCAACCAACTTAAGGACCTCGATGGCGCGCAATATCTCCAAAAAACCATTATCAGTGAGCATCTCCTTAGCCCAGCCCGACCAATCTTCCATCTTGCTCGATGGGAAGGCAAAGTGAATTAGCACCGGCAGCAAGTCTTGCCTTTCAAGTCTCGCTCGCATAACTTGCGCGGCAAAGGAAACCATGTGGCACTAATGTCACCCCCTCTGAAAGCCTCAAGCAAAACTAAATCTTTTTGTTTCTCAGACACCCATCTCACAAACCAAGCGTTAAATTCTAGGAAACCATCTTGGAAAGTGTACCACAGGTCATTGTACGGCTGCACCCTGTTGGTTGGATAAAGATCAGCCATCTCCTAGGGCTTTTGTCAATAGAAAAAGAGGAGGGGAAACATAAATTCAGATCAAAAGAAGCATAAAGCATCTGCGGCATGCAACCCAAAAAAAAAAAAAAAAAAAA
>BPVZ01000010.1:11210-21355 GCA_020521535.1 Rubroshorea leprosula
TTGACCAATAGAACGAGCAACTTGGCCCAATTTTTCCTTTAAATTCTGTTCATGGATAGAAAATAGATAAATAGGACTTCAAAAAGAAAAAAAACCAAAATTGCACATAGTTTGACAACCACTAGGTCAAGAATACCATAAGTTTGCATGTAATCATATATGCTGAAATCAAATACCACAAATTATTAAAAGCAGAGGAGTTCAATTACCTCAAATTCTGCATTGCTAACTGGCTTGAATGGAAGGTTAAATTCTGCCATCAATGCCCTCTTTAACCTCGCAAGCATTGTACACAAGCAATCAACATCGATAATAAAAGGATGTACCAAAAAAGCTAAAAGAAAGGACAATCATACCCAAGCTTCAGAACTTTCCCAAAGAAATCGGTAGCGAAAGAGAGCAGTTTCCATGGATAGAAACCATTTCCTCAACTCCTCACTAGCAATTATTAAAAGGAAAAACTAAAAGGAATTAGAAATAATCATGGAGCAATAATATAAAGAAATAAAAAAGAAAATATCACCAGCTTACGTTCTACAGTACACCAGGCGCAGAACAAAGTGAGATATTATATCCTTGTTTACAATCTCAGATGCCAGCGGATGCCTCATATTCGCTTTCCAGAGATCACGTGTCTGAACAAATCCACAAATAAAACTGGAATAAGGTAAGGCATTTATTCAAAAAAGAAGAGACTGAAAAAAAAAAAAAATCTAAAATGCTTAACATTAAACAGAAAATCCAAAATTTTTACCAATTTTTCCATTTCTTCAGGTTTCTTTCCTCGAGACAATCCATCAGAAATCCCTTTCAAAACTGCATCCAGCAATTATAAAATCAAACGGTATAAAACCTAAATTAAACGTTCTCAAATTCCTGTCAGGCAATTTTACCATGTATCATTCAAGCATCATCAATTTTCAATTTTCCAATTTCTCGTGTCTACAAAATTAGAATGTCCAAAATCATTCGCTTTTCTTAATTTCTTCCTTTACAGAATTAAATTACGCTCAGAACCCTAATTTCCTAAACAAATCACTGCTGAAGGGAAAATAACCACCAGAAAATGAGTCAAATTGCTTCTGATTTTTTCTCCCTTTCCTGATTTCTGAGGTTTTGCTCGGTATCACGACAGTAATGAAAGGGAGAAAATTACAAGTTCTGGAATTATCATTGTTGAACAGATGAAATCCGGAGAAAACAGTGAAGAAACTGAAGAGAAAAGAAAGGAACCTACCTCGGAGGCGATCCATGGCGAAGAGCTCGAAATCCTCAAGACGTACTTCGAGGGAAGGGGCAGATCGGTAGAGAGGAAGAGTGGAAACGACAACGTCGTCGGCGATGGATTTCCGGTCAGATCGATATACTTCCATCTTCTCACACTCTGACTCTGATTGAACCCTCCAATGCTTAGGGAAAACGGCTTTCGGAAATTGATATATATTGTTCCCCAAAAAAAAAAAAAAAGGAAAAAAAAATTGGAATAGTAAAATAGGAAAAGCGCGCCGGGAACGGGGAAAATGGCGGGAATTGCAACTCGGTTCTAAGTTGCAATTTGCAACAGGTGAGTCATGACTCGAATTCACGTGCTGGACTGAGCCCATTCTTCTCTTGCTTTCTGCGAGTCCTAGGCCCAGCCGGTTCACACTATTGAAACGCAAAACTTCTTTTCCATTTAAATTTTAAAGTTTAGAGGCTTATTAATAATTTGGAGTAAAGTTCAAGGGCTTAAAATGTGATCCTGCCAAAATTATTTATATAATAATATAATAAAAAGATAATTTAACTTGTATCCTCTACCGGTTTACGTTTACGAGTATATTAATTACGTAATTTTTTTCAATAATTATTAAAGCAAAAATAAAAGTTGAATTTAATTTTATAAATCATCTAATTAAAATTATATGTATGTCATTGATGTTAAAATAGAATTAATTATTATAATATTTTACACAAATTAATAAAAATATATAATTAGTACATCTTTAATTTTTATGTTAAAAACACAAATTAAACAAATCTAATAACATAAAAGTCTTATGTAGTCTCATTAAGGGAATAATAGGGCACTTGTGGGACAATTGGACTTCAATAGCCAGTCCAATTTCTTTAATTTGGGCAATTGGATTAAAAAAATTGGACTTCAGTTCTAACCTTCATTCATGCTGGCCACCTACGCTTACAGTATAAATTTTAACCTTTCTCCTGGCACAAACTTATAGTATATGTTCCTCAAAAATCCTCAGCCGGCCTTTATCACGTGAGTTGGATGTTAGGCGTGCCACTTGCTTTGTCTAAAAACAAGAAAATAGGATTTTCCAGACGACCTTTCTCCTTTCCGACAGTCGACCTCCAATAGGATGGTTGGAAATAACGTCTGTGAAATGAATTGCGCCCCAGATGATGTTGCAAAACAAAGGGTAGAGTTCTGCAAAATGGGTTACTAATTGCCTTGAAAACCTCCAAGGACTTCACAATCAAACAAGTGTAATAAAGGCTACAAATCCTAAAATAAATGCAATATCCTAAAGCAATTAAACTAACATGAAGTAAAGAACATAAAATAACATGCCATGAAGATTAAATTCACAGACAACAGAAAAAGTAAAATAACAGACAATGATTTCAACTACGCAGCCCATAATAATTAACTAAAACTAAAGAAGAAACTATGAGATGATTAAAGTCTGAAAACTTATAAAATCAAATATGGAAATTGAAATTAAGTAAACTGAATGTCTGGATATTGTGCAGAAACAAAAGAACAAAGGTAGAAAACATTCAACCTATTTACATGAACGAATAACATAATTAAATCCATAAAAAGAAGAAGAACTAACCGAATCAAAAGGGCAGACCTGTTTTGAAGGCTAAGTTGCTTCCAAATACTTAAAAATAAATCTAAACTGGAATTTGCGGAAGAAAATATGAACAAAGATGAACAAACCTAGGCTAAGGCTATGAACTAATCTGGAAAATCTGGGAAATATGGAAACTATTGCTGAAATCTGGAAAATGCAGTATAAAAGCTGAAAAACATGCTCTGGGCAGTCTGTGTGTGTGTTGAGCAGGCCTTGAACTGTTCTCTTCTCTTTGTTTTTGTTCCCTTCGATGCTGGTAACCTCCTCCATGATCTTCTCCATGATCTTCGGTACTGTTCCTCCATTTTCGGCACTGTTCCTCCATGATCTGGTAATGGGATTGCAGGTCTGACAGTTATTTAATAGTTATCCGATTTTTATTTAACCTTATCTCCAACAACCTTAAAGATAACTACCTAAAAAATCCTCAATTTCCCATTTTAAATCAAACTCAAACTACCAGATCCAATCTTATCTTCTGCCACCTAAGATCCAACCTCCTTGGAAATCCGTCTGGGCCATTAAATTGTAAGCCAGCCTAGCCCAAATCTAGCCTATTGATTTTCTTGATGATTGGGTTTCACCTTGACACGTGGCCTTACCCTATTGGTTTATTTTAGGTGTAAACAGTATATATAACATGTGGAAACTACTATGTAGTTTCAATTGCAAGATCCACAAGATTGTTCTCAATTCACATCCATTTGTTGCAGCAGTGTATTTGTTGCTTTGTGTCGTCTTAATAGAACTGGAGCACTCACACTAGAAAACATCCCCAGGAGATCAGAATCTGAAGACTAGTTACTACTATTTTCTAGAACACGGATTCCATTGGCAACATCAAGTCAAGACTAGTTGTTGAGTCACCAATTTCCTGAAAGCAAACAAGCAAGCATTGAGATCAGAATGATCCATTACAAAGAATGTGTTCATGTGTGCATGTGTGCATGTGTATATAATTTTTTGTATATCTGTGCATGTGAGATGTTAACCTCCAGGCAGAGATAGCATGTGTTGGAGATTGCTGGACCTAGAAGATGTCAAAACCAGGTGAGTGTTAGAAGAACCAAAAAGGAGGTGCAGTTAGTCATTAGACAGAAATACCTTCGTAGCACCAGAGACAATATCAGACAAACACCCTTCTTTTGCAAAGAACGAGCCAACAATTCCAAAGGACAAGGCAACAATCTGGTAAGTAGTTTGTTACAGTGGATGATTCATAAAGAGGAAATCCCTAGTTCAAAATCATAGGATTTCCAAAAGGAAAACATTAAAACCTAACACTTCAAGAATTTATATATTTAATACAAGAAACAGATTTTGAAAAGGAAAGGTGAGATGAAAATTAATACCTTGATCACTTATTATCATATACATATATATATATATATATATCCTAAAAAGAAATACTATGTTTAAAAAGAAGCCATGTGAGAAATAAAACATAAGATCTATCATTTAAAGCATCTAAATTCCATGAAAAAGATCCTCTTGTCATCAGAAGTCTTGTTAAAATAGTATTCAACCATTTCCTTGACCCCATTTTGACTTGGAACATTGAAGCTCATTTTGCTTGAAACTTGCATGTTAAAATGTAAGGCATTAGTAATACAGAAGTGTTTGGGCAGCTTCGCAATCCAACACTGTTGAAGTCCTCAGTTACTTCTACACCTGAAAATCTCAAGGGTGTTTCCTCGGGGAAAACACTCCAACGCTCAAGTCAGCAATACTCAATATTCTAGAGAGAGATGCTCTCAAAGAGTAATTGCAGAGAGAGAGACGTAGAAGAGTTAATACCTTGCATGGAGGCAGTTGGGGGGTATTTATAGTCCCAAGTGCTGACATGAGTTAAAACATGTATTCACCCAGTTGGCCCACGTGTTATTGCCCACGTGGGCATGTCTCCTTATCTTGGGCCAGTGAGTGTATAATTGGGCCTGTTGCATGTGGCCCGAAATGGGTGTTGTTGACAAACTGGGTTTGATCCTGGGGGATAAGGAGTGACGTTTTACAGTTCACGACCGACCTCACGCACAACCGATCTAGGCGGCCTGAAGCCACCATTCCTGGTCTGATGTGCATGTTGATGCCGACTTCCTACCGAGCAGGCGTGAGGAAGCTGGTGTTAAAACAAGGCGAGCTCAGTGTTACTCGGCGAGCTGAGTAGGTGCACAAGGGCGACCTTGCATAATGGATTTTCTGTAGCAAAGCGAAGGTGAGTAGATAGTGAACGAGCTGAACCAATCAACCCAGACGGGCTGAAATGAGCGACCTCAATCGTCACTATAATGTAGATCTCTGGGATATAGCGTAAATCTAAGGGATTTGGTGACAATCTGGCGAGCTAATTCATCGAGATTTTCAAATTTTGAATTAGGGCAAATATCTGAGGAGATCTTGGATTTGTTACGATCTTAAATTGTGGCAAATCTCTGAAGAGATTTGCTTAGGGCGTTTAGTATTCTTCTGTCCATAGCAGATTCGTGAGATTTGTTACGATCTGATCCTTGAGATTTTTTAAATCTTAAATTGTGGCGAATCTCTGAAGAGATTTGCTTAGGGCGTTTGGTATTCTACTGTCCATAGCAGATATCCTTTTACCTCCCCACAATAAATGTTGGCTCAGCATTTGAAGGGACGTGATAGCTAAAGCTGGCGCACGCTATGTGAAAGGGGGTTAAGCACTTGCCACGTGCAGGATGCTAACTGGCGTGTCAAGGACACGCGTACGGCAATTAACACTGGAGCTACTGTTTTAGAAAATGGAAAAGGGAAACGATTATGCCATTTTCCATTTTACTTGTGTTTGAACTTCTGATATTCTCTGTAGCAAAGCGTTTGCAGTCTGAAGAACGTACCACCATACCGTCAACTGAGCAACATCTACACCAATCCAAGGTAAAAAATGGACTTCTTTAGAGAACTAAGAGAGCTACGAGGTAACCAAGGCAAAGAGGAAGAAGAGGAGGGGCTTATATCTGTAGAGCCTATCGCAATGATAGTGCCGCCGGCGCTGCAGGACTTGCCGGAAATGTTAACGCCTGAGAGCAGCGCCAGTTTGAGCGTTAGGGACAACGGTGGCGACCACCATACTTCATCATCCAACAGCTCGTCCTCTGAGGAGACACCCAGCCACGAGGAAGGGATAGGGAATGTGGTTGGCAATAACCTAGATCTGCCCGTGGTTGAAGAATGGGAAAATAGGGTACTCACGGGTAGATTAAGTAACCTACACAAGGCGCCCAAGGACTTGCCTGCTGGATTTAGATTCAAGGCGGCGCTTCATCATGAAGTAGTATACAGCGCGCCCTCAATAAGTGGGTACAAGAAATTGGAGGAGATGGTGAAGGCGTACCACATTTCTCGGACACTATTACTCCGAGCAGGCGCAAAGAATGAGAGGGCGTGCACAGTGTCACAGACTGGCTGGATACCAGTGTACGTGGATCACTTTGACGCCGGCCTACGGTTTCCCTTGCTTGGGCTGATATTTGATCTGCTGGCGGATGACGAGTTGGCTCTAACACAACTGATGCCCAACAGCATAAGGTTCATCATAGGCTTTATGCTATTGTGTGCGAAGTTGGAGATACCTACCAAGGCGATAGTGTTCAGGTCGCTGTTCCAATGCCAGCTGTGCCCAAACTCCAGAGGTGCGAAGTGGTACTACCTTTCTGGGAGGGAGAAGAGCCAGCTTTTAAAAAACGTCAAGAATAAAGTAGTGAGGTGGAAGAGGCTGTTCGTCTTTGTTCGTGATACACGAACAGAAAGAATAAGCAATGACCTCGCTGCTCAACTATCTGAATGGCATGTGCCAAATGCACATGTCAATTACCCTCAACTACTGCCACAGGACACGGATCTGAAGAATCAGCTGCTAGAGTATGCGAGGAGGGAAAACTTGATAGACTTAGAAGCCCTGGTTACCACGGAGCAGCTCGCCATGTTCGGGTTGGTCGACGCGACAAACCAATTCACAGAAGGTATACTTTTATCATATAATACGAAGTCTAGCTGATTTGAGTCTTATATATTTGTTTGTGCAGGAAAAATGAGCAATATATTGGAACGCTAGTGTCAACGAGCCCAGGGCTCCCGAGGTCGCGCAATGGGCAGCACCTCGCAATGACAAACACGATTCGATGAGCGGCCGCCCCCAGCACCATAATCACGTAGCGCGTCGCACTGTGGATCTAGCTCGGCGTCCAGGCCTCGCGCCGAGCAGAGGGTTGAAGCTGTGGCCCCCAGTGCACGCAGGCGTGCACGTGAGGAGACTGACAACGAAGATGAGGTCCCCCTCATGCGGCGCAGAACAAGTGTGGGGGCTCAGCCTGCACAGGTGGCTCAACCTGTGGCCGTGCTCATCAAACGCGCCATCCGCCATGGCGCGTGCAGCAGCGAAGCCCACATCTGCGTCGACCTCAGTGTCGGCACCCAAGATTGCGTATCCGAACGGCTTTAGCTATGTGAAGGCCAACTTCCAGCCCGCCATGGTGCAAGGCATGCAAAGCTTTGTGCCTCCCGTGGATTGTCAACGGGCAAGGACTTTTGTGCAGCAACATGGTGTGCAAGTCGCCATGGTCAAACTGATGGACGTAAGTATTTACTTGCACCTGCGTGATTATTTTACTATTCCATTCTAGAGACTAACAGTTATTGTTGTTTGGCAGGCATTCAACTATGTACTAGTGCTGTTTGAGAGTGAACAGGGAGCTCGCTCTCAGAATAACGAGCTCAGCGACAGTTGGCCGCAGAAAAGGCCAGCCTTGTGGATGATGTCAATCGTCTGCAAGGCTCGAAGATGGCCAACCGAGCTGCTGCTGCGGAGAGCCAAGCAGAAGAGCTCGCGAGCAGGAACATTGAGCTTAGGGAGGAGCTGGAGCGAGCTTGCGTCGAAAAAGAAAGTGAGATCCAGGCGGTAAAGGATGAGGCCGCCCGAGTTGAGGAACGCACTAAGAAAGTTAAGGCCGAAAGGGAACGTGCTCTGAACGAGCTGAGCTCCCTTAGGCACTAGGTTGCCGAGGCCGCCAGGAACCTCAACGCAGCTGAAGAGGCCCTGAACGAATTGAAGACATCTCACAGGCGCTCTATAAGCATCGCCCGAGCCCAGGGAGTAGAATGGCTGATAGGGTCGACTACGTTCCAAGACACTGTGGTGATGGCGTCTGCAAACATGACCATGGAGATCTACAACGAGATCCGTGGGAAGGTGCTGTAACACCACCCGGATTTTCCCATACGCAAGCTGGTGTTTTTTGACTGGGAGGATCTTGACGAGCAGGGTAAAAGCCTTGCTCCCCTCACTGATACAACCGTGCAGTTGAGGTGGGATCTTAATGATGAGGGAGTACTCGTCTGGCCTCCCTCAATTTTAGAAGAGGGGGAGGACCTAGTGGGGCTGCCCTCCTTTGATGGATGGGTGGAAGGGGCTCCGGTGGCAGAACAGGAGCCATCGACCACTCCTCCCAGCTCTCAGCCAACCGTGGTACCGGCCAGGTCACCAGTCAATGCACCAGCTCCAGAGCCCACAGCCCGGTCATCTCCAGCTCGCTCCTCTCCAACTACTGCTGATGTGTCCATGCCCGTCGACCTGACGGATGATTAGTTTTAGGATTTTTCTTTTTCTTTTTGTACTGTTTTTGCATTTTTGTATTGATCAATGGATCTGTTCCATATGTGCTTCACATATGAACATTCTTGATGAAATACAAACATGAATCTTCCTTTGAAACTTTTGTATTGACTGTTGTATATTTTTTGTACATTATCGTTTACAGTTGCTTGATAACAACTTGAATAAGATAATAGTATACATGTTAACTGTAAAATTTCCTAAGGTTGTATATGTTCCAAATGAATGGTAGTGGATGACCTTGTAAGGCTGCCAACTGGTAAGACCCAGGTCGCTTAACACAAATAACCATATAAGGACCCTCCCAATTTGGTGCGAGTTTCCCCATATGTGAGTAAGAATTTGTGAGCCCAGCCCTTTGCAAAACCAGATCTCCAACCTGAAATTGACGAGCTCGGACTCGCTTATTATAAAATCTAGCGACATGACTTTGATGCACCATGTTTCTTATATGAGACATCTCCCTAACCTCTTCCACAAGGTCTAGGTTCTCTCTCAAAAGTTGCTCATTGTTAGGATCGTTGTGCCAACCTGCTCTATCAAATGGCAATCCAACCTCTACAGGGATGACAGCCTCAACTCCATAGGCAAGGCTAAATGAGGTTTCACCCGTAGTCGAGTTGGGTGTGGTGCGACAAGACCAGAGCACTTTATTCAGCTCGTCAACCCAATTAGAATGTGTGGCTAATACACGCGTCTTGAGGCCTCGCAAGATGATTTTATTCGCGGACTCGGCTTGTCCATTTGATTGTGGAGTATATACAAATGTCAAAGCGAGCTCAATGCCATAGTCGTTGCAGAACGACGTCAGTGCCGTGGCTCAGAACTGCGGACCATTGTCAGCGATGATCCGCTTAGGTATACCGAACCTGTACACAGATGACCGAACTAAGCCACAAATTATATTTGTATATAATGTACCGATGGCTTAAGTCACCAAATAATACCTGCATAATATTGAATTGAACAGGAATTCTTCTATTTTCTTCTCTGTTGTCATGGAAAATGGTTTAGCTTCTATCCATTTAGTGAAGTAATCCACCGCGACAATGAGGTAAATGCAACCTCCTTTGCCTTTCACAAAAGGGCCAAGCAAGTCGACTCCCCATTAAGCAAAAGGCTAGGGAGATGAGAGTGATGAGAGCATTTCTCTTGGCATGTGAATATCATCAGCATTGAACTGGCAGGTCGAGCACCTTTTGACATAGTTCTGTGCGTCCTCAACCATGGTAGGCCAGTAATAACCATGCCTCAGGAGTTTCCGAGCTAAAGTTCTACCACCTATATGTGTGGCACATACTCCTTCATGAACTTCCCTCACAGCGTATTCAGCTTCATAAAGAGTGAGGCAGCGTAATAGGGGCATTAAGGCTGCTTACTTGTAAAGTTGATTATCTAACAAAGTGAAATGTGCCGCCCTGTGTTTAATCAACTTTGCAGTGGACGGATCTTCAGGCAGCTCGCCACTGTGCAAATAATCTATAAGCGGGGTAGTCCAGCTCGGAAGAGGGATCTGTACTGAGCAGCTGACACTCGATTGTGAAATCAGTGTAGGTCGGAGCGTCAAGTACCTCTACAATTGTTGATCTCTGAGGGTTGATGTCTTGTGAATAGGCTAATTTTGACAGCTCGTCAGCTCGTTGGTTATCTGC
>BPVZ01000010.1:21455-32302 GCA_020521535.1 Rubroshorea leprosula
TTTTCTTTTCTTCTCTCCTCGGTGGTTGTTCATGGCTTTTGCTCTGCTTATCATCAGCTCATCGCTTAGACGACTGGAAGTCTTCTGACAGTATGAAGCTAGTCGACCTGTCATTCACTTCGTTCCACGTCTTTGGTGGGTTTTCTAGCAAGTCATCTAGGAACCGACCACGCTTCAAGCCAGGCAGCAAGGTAGACAAGCAGATGGTATCGGGGACGTTATGAATGTCTAAGGTAACCTTATTGAATCGCTACATGTAGTCCCTCAGAGATTCTCCTTCTTTCTGATGAACCTGCATCAATTCAATCGTTGTACGCTTGATCTCTCTTTGGCTCGCAAATTTGTTAGAGAATAGCTTAGCAAGCTGAGAGTAGGAATCTATAAAGTGTCTGGGGAGTTTATGATACCATCTTCTGGCCATTGATTTCAGTGTCGTTAGGAACACTTTGCACATAATTGGCATTTTGGATTCTCATGATGGCCTGATAAGTGTGCAGATGCTCATCTGGGTTGCCCGAGCCATCATACGTCTCCAGGTGGGGAATTTTGAATCCCTCTTGATACGGTTCTGCTGTGATGGATACGTTTAGTGGGGAACTATCCCAATCCAGGGTCTATTGGTGCGACCTGGGTCTCTTTAGCTCGTTAATGGATTTCTATACGTCCCATAGCTGCCTTTCAAGGTCTGCATTCTTCCTCATCAGTTCTTCATTGTGTTTGGATGAGCTAGGCTCGTTATTTAACTTCCCACTTCCCCTTGGTTTGGTCGGTACTATTATATTGCTTAGAGCGGGGGAGTTTCGAGTTGCAACAACTGCAGCTGGCTGTGCATCCCTGTTCAACAAAGGAATCAGGGGGTCATCAGGGATCAGGCGGGCAAGGATTTTACCCATTGCCATTTCGCGAACTCTGGTTCTCTCTTTGAGCTCGATTGTCCGAGCAAGCTTAGTTGACCTTTCAAGTCGTTCATGTTGTGAGTTGTGTGGTTTGGGTTGTTTTTGCCTTGTTCCTGTTGGAATTTGGAATTGTTCAGGCTGAGCTGCATACCTAGTTAGTGTTCTTTCATCATCATCTGTTCCACTTAACTGATCCTATTTTGCTCCCCCTATGAAAAGGTTTCTCGGCATTGGTTTAAAATCATTAAGGCCGAGCTCAGATAGCTGAGTGTCCTCCTGTTCATCCATTTCAGTTCTCGGGGGGCGGCTTCCAATAAAGGTTCGAACCATTTTGTCTTTTAGAAAGTTAAGCTACACAACTTCTTGTTCGTTTCCTATAAACGACGCCAAATGTTTGGGAAGCTTCGCAATCCAACACTATTGAAGTCCTCAGCTGCTTCTACACCTGAAAATCCCGAAGGTGTTTCCTTGGGGAAAACACTATGACACTCAAGTCAGCAATATTCAATATTCTAAAGAGAGATGCTCTCAAAGAGTAATTGCAGAGAGAGAGACGTAGAAGAGTTAATACCTTGCATGGAGGTAGTTGGGGGGTATTTATAGTCCTAAGTGCTGACATGAGCTAAAACATGTATTTACTCGGTTGGCCCACGTGTTACTGCCCACATGGGCATGTCTCCTCATCTTGGGCCAGTGGGTGTATAATTGGGCCTGCTGCATGTGGCCCAAAGCGGGTGTTGGGCCTAATCCCAACAAGAAGCCAACAAACTTGAGAAATGTATTCAATATGAACCATCAACAATGTACATGTTTAAGCAGGGAATAAAAATATCATCTGCATAATATTTCTTTTCAAGAATAAGTCAAAACAACACTAATTGAAATGATAAACATGTTCTAATTATAAGTTCCATTAATTTCATACATATTAATATGCATCTCAGCATGCAATAAAGAGTAACGACTAAATTCAAGATTTGTTTTATGTCGAAACTAGAAACATCTATTTTACTTAAGAATAAATCACATCCACACTTTCTAATTATTACCTCTAAGGGAACTGCCATAAACTAAAAAAATATGTATTTTGCTACTTACAATCCCTCCACTCTCAACTCCACACATTCCTATAGTCAGCGTATCGTAGATACTAATATTCTATTCAAACAATAACAAACCTTAAACATTTCCCAGTCACAGCAGCACATGTATATACACAATATCCTAATCACCAACACAAGCACGTATCATTAAGTTTGCACCTCCAGAAGAACCCAGGATTTATCTAATACCCTAAATCACTCTACTTTAACAAAATTTCGTTTGAGGACAAAATCACCAAAGACTTACACCCTGATCAAACAAGATACTACTAGCTTTGAGTCAACGGAGGAGTGGAAGTATTGCTGTATTGATTACATGTACCTGCACCGACGCATAAGGTGATCTTGGCGATGGCACTAGCCCTGGCCCGTGGCGAGAAGTGTAGCGTAAGTAAGGTGTTGTACAGACTACAGAGCCGAGACTACAAGAGCAACAACCTAGAGAAGAGAAGACATAGCAAGCAAGAAACAAGCCGTTGGAGTTTCTTGTTCTTTTGGAGTTGGAGTTTGCTGGGTCTGGCGACCTGATCCAAAACTAATGGCATTGGACTTGAATTTTGAAGCCCAAAAAGAACTCCATTAGCTAAGGTTGTTGGGTAATTGTCAAAATGGGGCTTGGTTTTTTGCTAAATGTCAGAAACAGCCTTAAGTCAAAATAATATTTCACTGTTGTCCTTCTATATCTGATGGTGATAACCAAAATTTCCTCTGTTTTCTTTCTTGCTGGATGGTTGGATTAACTCCTGAGTTAGCCCCTGAGCATTTTTTGTTTTCTCAGTTCAGTTCTTAAACTTATTTTTGGTTAATTAAAACTATACATGGGCGTTATGGGGACAGTGTAAGACCGAAGTTAATGAAAAGGGAAATGTGTTTTGCATCCAAAAATATCATGTTTTATTTAATATTTTTAAAAACCAATTATTAGATTGATATATATATAAACTAATACTACATTTTATATTAAATTTAATAAATTCTAAATTTGAATTTTTTAATGTAATAATAGTTATTTTTTTTTTGAACAGCAATGTAATAATAGTTATTAAATATATAAAAAATGAAAACTTAAAAAAAAAAAAAAAAAACTTTCCTAATTGTAACCATTATTCATTCTCAGTCTGCTGTCCATAAAAAAGAAAATTATAGAAACGTTTCTGCTTTCTGGAAACACACCTCATTTGAAAGCAGCTGTTCTGTGAAGTAATTGTAATTTACAAATAAATATATGTGGAACGTCTAGACCTATGCTTATGCATGCCTATATATGATATATATATATATATATATATATATATTGAATGTTGAGGTTCGATCGGTTCAAACCCCATACCTATTAAATTTTGCATGAGACCTTTACAAAGGAGAAATGATCATTAGGCCACCAGAACATTCTCGCCTATATATGATATATATGATTTAGAATGAAGAGAAGATCTGCATCTGACTCAAGATATGCTCAAAGTTGTCATTAGACTTCTGTATAGGATGTGAATGCATGCCTTCGTAGGTCGTCACAACAACCCCTTCATCTTTAGTTAATCGTTGAACTTGCTTCTTCACATTACATCCTTGATACGTACATTTGTAGTAACTCCTGTTCAAGGGAAAAAAATATAAATTACTTTTTGTTTTTACAGTCTTGATGAGATAATCATAATTTAAAAATTAACAATTAATAATTTATATATAACTTACACTTTTGTAAGTTTTCTTTAGGAATGGCAAGAAATTCATTCTGGTTATGTACATCTCTTTACCTAAGATAAGGAAGAGTATATATATATATATATATATATATATCTGGAGAATAAGGATACAATTATACATAAGTTTAATTTATTTATTAAAAATAATTATTAATGGATACTTATTATTTAATAGTTTAAAATCAGCTTATAGACTATAAGTTGATAAAACCAACTAAACCAATACACCTTACATGCTACCAGAATCATCTACAAGGCAAATGTGACGATCATCTAGCCATATATATACCAACATGATTCATTTCTCTAAAACTCAAAAACATAAATGAAACGATCCATCATCTTCTGCTAGTTGCATCGCCTATTTAGATATGGCCCTCCAAAACTCTACGATCCTCATGCATTTCATTGAGTGAAGAGTCAATCATAATTATTAATTACTATATAAATCGTGAGAGTATTATGAAATGAGATTGTGTATGAATACAATTCCTACATATTTTGGGCATATTTCTTTATTGAGAAATCTTATTTTCTTGGACTATAACAATCAAAAAGAAATTGTTGGACTATTTAGAATCAAGCCCTCTAAAAGAATTCAGTATTTTTCTTCTTGTTATAATAATCTAATAAAGAATGGGTTTTTGAACACCAGAAGATCAGCTTTTAACATGTAGGAGTATTTTTCTTTTTTTTCTTTTTCTTTTTATCAAGAGATTTAGGATCTATTATTACTTATATATATAGTTCTTGTTATGAACATGCTTGTTGCGTACAAAGAAATTTTTTCCCAAACTTTCAACCATCACTGTAAAACAGTACTCTTACAATTCCATCAAACAATATATATCCTTCAAATCATGTAAAAAAGTTGTAGAAGGAATCAAGAAAAAAAAATATATTCATGAACGTACAGGTGTGCAAGAAAAAAAAAAAAAGAGCAAAATAGTTATCGATGTTAAAGGATTGCGCCAATTATATATACCCCTACGATTCTTGTCATGAATATCCTCTACTCAAATCAACTATTTCATGATTCATTCCCACTGTGTTAATATTTTAAAATCTTATTTTTGACTATAAATTCTTTTTAATTCCATCTTTTCAAAGGATTGCACCAATATTTTTAGCCGGTGTTCTAATATTAATTATATATTTCTTAATCGGTTCATTTATATCATCTCTGAAAATCTCAATTGATATAAATGTATCCACTGGTGACCATAAAATTTATATTAATTAGATTTCAAAAAAAGAAAAAGTGGGGGTAGGGGAAGATCTGATATATATATATATGTGCCTATATGATAATAAGAAATGCTTTACAATTCCTTACCTGGGAAATTTGTTATTCTTTACTGCCTTCTGTCCGTATTTTCTCCATCTATACCCATCATCCAGTATATCAACTTGACTTCTGGTTTGAAACGCAAATCTAGGCTTTCTAACTTTTTTCTCCCTCTTGTTCTTCTTCCCTTCTTTCTCTTCAGACCCCGTCCCGGCCGCCGCCGAGCTTTTCTCATTAACCGGAACTTGTCTATCCCTGTTCACACCAGCAGGAACTTCAATCTCAGATTTAACTCCCGTGAATTCATTTGCAGTATTGATACCTTGAAATAATTCAGCATGAGCACGAGAATTATTCACGATCGCCGAAGATGGAGGGGGGAAACTAAAAAGTGGAAAGTTTTCCATGAGGAAGAAAATTAGTGAGGTGAGAAAGACAAGGCTGCTATGTTGACTATATAAACAAAAATAGCAACCAAATTCTGAAGGATAAATGCGCCTTGGTGTGGCGGCTGGAAGAAAGATCGATGGATGGCAGCCGGTTGAATTCTTTATCCCATGTTTGGTACCGTAAACGACACGGAATTGTGCAAAAAGTGAGGTTAGTGTAAAGAAGGTGGTGGAAGGATTAGTTACTTATTATTAAACATTAAGTTTTGAAATTAATTAAGGTAATTATTTCCTCTATTATGGTATAGTATTAATCTTTTCTAATGGAGTAAGAGAAGAGAATATCTTTAGTAGTTGGCTTTGACCAAAATCGGGGTGCAACATCTGTATGTATTGTTTGAAGAATTGTTTAAAAATATATGTTTAAAATTTATAATTACAGTTTATGAAAAAATAATCTCAATTTCTTTTAACATGAGTTGAAGTACTTTTTGTATTATTAATGATTTACTCTATTGATAACTGTGTTTTTTGACTTTCTTTTTTAAATAAGAATTTAGAAATAATTTATATATTTACCTATATAACTATTAAAAAAAGTTAAAAGAAAAACTAAAAATTTTTTATAACAAGATAATTAATCAAAATATATAAATAATGATAAAGTTAAAATAAAAAAATATTTATTTATTTTTAAAAATAAATAATAATAATAAATTTAAAATAAACTCAAAATAAAAAATAATTATTATTTTAAGATATAAAAAGTAAAAAATTGAGATCGTTTAAATTATAATTAAGAAAGCGATTGAAAAGAATTAAGAAATAAAATATTTAAATATCAGGATACAACTCAAAATAAATAAATATATATATAATACTCCCTATACTCTGGGTGAGTAATAAAATGCAGTAATTATTTTGCCTTAAAAAAAAATCTTTTCCAACTTAGTTTAGGATTGGTGATAAAATTATTAATTGTTTTACCCTTGCAGAATATACTTATTAGGCTATTCTGCTGTTTTGATTTTGTTATTCTCACCTACTAGAATTATTTGTGGTGGGGCCCGATCACTTCTAGGTTGGCCACATGGCCAATTTTTGGCCGAAAATATAATGGGTCTTTTTTAAAAAAAAATATGTCCTTAAAGAATATTTTTTTATTTAATTAACCCCTCTAAAAATTTTTAACCCCTTCTAATATTTTTAAGGTTTTTTTAATTTATATCATAAATGTAATTATTATATATTTTTTATTAATTAATATTTAAAAAATATATAAAAATTATCATTAATTTTATTATCAATATCACATAAATTATTTTAATTAAAATTAATTTTTATTTTTTAATATTAATTAATACAAAAAATATATGTTATACTTATACTTTAAAACACATGTTAAAAATATCCATATTAAAATCATACTTAATTTTTTAAATGAGTTGAGCTTCAACCTAAAGGTCTTAAGCTCGAGCATGAGCTTAAATACCTAATGTCTCGCTAGCTCATCTCAAATGTTAGGTGAGATTTAATGGATGAAAGAGGTACAAAACCTGCAGCTGTTGTTAGTCCACGTTATTAGACTAGGATTAAGCAAAGAAGACGGAAAGGAATCTCCGAAAATGAAAATGAGAAAGAATAGCAGTCCACTAGTAGACAAAAAAAACATGACCAAATTTCATTTCGCATGGTACTTTAGTAGCCTTAAAAAATCCAGGTGTACTCTAATTACAAATTTTTTTTTTTTCAACCGACACAAGATTTTATATGTATATATATATACACTTAATTTTTTATTATTTGATAATCATATTAAATTTTAATTAATTTAAAATTAAATTACATTAAATTTTATATGAGAAAAGTTTTATCAGTGTTTATTTGATTATTGATAAAATTTAAATTTTAATTTTAATTTTAAAAAATTAAATTATTTTAATTCAAATCAACGTATCCTTGGTCCGCGCAAAAGATATATTGAATGAATCTGTGTTTCTTTTGAATACGTATATCGCACGTGCGTTTGAAATTTGTTAGTCAATGCGGCGGGCCGGACGCAGCCCCTTCCCCGCTCCCCCTCGTGGCCCATGGGATTCCTTAACATCAATATATGGATTTTTGTAATCTATTCCTTAAATATATATATATTAAATGTATAATTATTATATTTTTATATGAATTAATATTAAAAATAAAATATTAATATTTATTTAAATAATTAGTTAGTTAAAATAATTTAAGTAGTATTAATGGTGAAATTAATAATAATTTTTTATATTTTCTAATATTAATTAATATTTAAAAAATATAATAATTATACTTTTAATATATATCCTTAAAAGTATATATTAAAAAAATATTCAATATATTTATATGTAAGAATTTTTTTTTTCATGTTGTATTTATATGTAAAAATAACTAAAAATTATATTATTTTAATAAAATATTAAAATATTAAAATGGTCTCATTCATCTTTTCAAAATAAGTTATTTTAATTTTTTATTGAGAGTTTATTGAAATAATTTAGTTTTATAGGGTTTTTTCTTTTAATTTTTTGAATATTTGACCAGAAAATAATTTTCCCAAAATATACATTTAAAATAAGATAAATTGACCTCTTCTTTCTCCCGCCATGATTTTCCCCTCGTGCTCTTGTTTTCTTCTTCCCTCTAGTCGCTATTGCCTCTGTCTCCCTTGACAATTAAGGTGGATGATTAAAGATGGAAGTTTTTTCTTCCCTTACGAGGGTTTTTACTTTTCTGATAGAAGTTTCTCTTCTTTAAGAAAAAAAAAAATAATAATTTCTACCTTGATTTTCTCCATTTTTTTTAGTGTGATTTGCTCTTTTGTTGGAGGAGGATGATAACTTTAATGTGACATTGATTGGATTTAGATTAGTTGTTGTGCTTACTTTAGTTTTTAAATACATATTAAGGACATGGTTTCTAACTAAATTTTTCCACTTCAATTAATTTATCCTCTATATAAACAGATTATGCTAAAATGTAATTTTTAAATTTTGAGTGTAAGTCTAATTGTAATATTCATATAGATATTAAATTATTTGATTTTGTTTTTTCACACATTTTACAATTATAATATTTCTAAAGTATTACCCTATTTAAATTGACCCTATATATAACCCTTATAATTTATCAATGAAATTTTATATATTTCTCATAAAAAAATAACATAAATTGGCAGGATGATATACGCAGGCAAGAAATCCTAAGCTAAATACTACTCCTCCACAATTGCTTCCTTGTGAACGATAAAAGCAAACAATAAATCAATAACAAATTTAGAAAGGCACTTGAGAGGTGTACAAATTAATTTATTCACTACATATTTTAAATCAAATTTTAATCAATAAAATAATTATTAATTTTTAATTTAAATTAAATTTTTATCAACAAAATAGTTAGCAAGTAATTCCCTCACATTTTTGTATTCAATTTGTAAGTGAAGTGTGAACAGGCGAGGGCATTCCTACATCGTGCAAGGAAGAGAAGTCCTACATGCATTTGACCTGACTGCTTTGAATATATACATTTTTTTCAAAAGATGTTGAAAGGAAGATTTAGAATGGTTGAAGACAAAACAGTGTACAAGACTCCATTTGCTTGTGTTTATATCTCCGTTCATGATCCTGCTCTTTCATTTTGATGAACGTTCATGATCTTGCTTGATCAATCATCATGAAGGCTGCTGCATTAACATCTAAAACCTGATATACAACACAAAACTCTCACAAGGGAAACATCAATCATATGAGCTTAGATTATTTGATTTATCTCCCATCTATAGATTGTCAGTTTCTGATTTCCGGTCATAATTTGCTTGAAAATTATTCAACATTGTAAGGAGGGACCTCAAAAAGAAATAATTATCTTCTTCTTCTTCATTTTTTATTATTATTATTATTTATTTTTTTTTGTCTTTGCTTTTGGGACATACGAGGCTAAAATAACAGCACTAAGCAGTTAAGGAAAGTCCCCTATTGTGTCCCATTAAAGGATTGGCCTTATTCCTGTCGGTGGTTCTAGAAAAACAGTTGTTCCCAAAAACACCTTAGCATGTATCAAAACAACGAATGAATCTGCTACAACAGGCTAAACATAAGAAACACAGACATAAGCTTGCGAGGAAAATACAGCTAAAAGCCTTAACAATGACATGAAGTATACAAATCAAAATAATTAGCGGATTCCGATGTCATATGATCTTAATCTTCCGTTGTGTATGTTAATTAGCTCTTCGACCAATCATCTCAATCTGATTTGTGGAAAATTTTTAAAGAAAATTAAATAGACAGTAAAGACTACTAATTTTAATTTTAAGATTAGATATATTAATACAAATGATCCATTGATTTGAATTAAAAAAATTTAATTCTTTTCAAATAAAATCTTAAATTTGAATTTTATAGATGAAAAAATAAGTCCTAAAAAAATTTCTCCTTTACAAGTTTGATGCGACTTGACTCAAAATTAATTGAATTCAATATAACTTATAGATCTAAAAAATTAGTACCAAAAAATAAGTAAATTTTAAATGTTAGATCTATTAATAAAATTCAATGTTATTTTATAAGTTAAATTTAAAAATTAAGTCTTAAGTTAATCACTCGAATAAAATTAACTTGTTTATATGTATTAAATAAGTGTGAAAATACACTCTTATGGCCCGTCAAAAAAAAATCAAAATATATGAAAATCAGTTTAGAAACATTCAAACAGTAAATAAAAAATAAATATTATATTATAAATAAAATTAAATATTTGAGTGTCAAGATTATCATAAAAGAAAATATAATTTCTTTAAATATGTAAAGTAAATGTGTGTGTGGAGTGCGTTCTTTAAAGGCAGAAGGTGCAATTCAGCCCCTCTACGTCCATTGTTGTGGCACATCAGCCCCTCTACCTAAAAGTAGAGCAAATCAGCCCCTCCACTTGAAAAAACCCGCAAATCAGCCCTTCTGCTGACGATGACCTCATCAAATGTCATCTTTCCGTCCACACCCTTGTTACTCCGTTACCAAGAAATGGCTTGGTGCTGATATGGCATTGGGTAGGTGATGTGGTCAATTTAAACTGTAAAATTACTAAAAAATCCTCATTTACTTGCTTTTCTTCCATTCATCTTCTCTCTCCTCCTTTACATTCTCTCTCTTCATATTGCATATTTACTTTTTTTTTTCAATAGTTTAAATTGAAATTTTCTTCAAATAAATATAAACTTCAAAAAAATATTAAAGTATCCCTCAAAATATAAAAATATAAAAGTTAAAAAAAAATTTCAAAATTAAAATCAAAACTTGTGGTTTTGTTAGTATTAAATGATTTACTCATTAAATCTCCATCTCTAATATCTCAAAATCTACCTAATTTTATTTTATATAAAAATGCATGTAATATTTATTTTTATTAGAAAAATATCTCAAAAATAAATTCATATATTT